>JAUTDX010000811.1:0-118199 GCA_030844895.1 Ambrosia x helenae
AGGTGGTCCACAGTGACTCGCAAAGCCGAGGAACAAGGGTTTGTATTTAGTAGAATAGGCTTTGCGATTCAAAAAGGGATAGCGGCGCAGCTTGTTGCTCGCTTGCCCATTATCCAGATGTAACTTGGTAGATTATTGTCCAAATGATTATTGTGATTATTGTCAAAAATCATAGCAAACACAAACAAAATATCTTCAAGTGTGATTATTGTCCAAAATGATTCACCACAAAGATGGATCTTGGTCCAATGATACAAAGAACCTAATGACAAAACAATACAAATAATAGAACTACAGAAGACAGAGATGATGACTTGGAATGATGAAAAGAGAATAATCAGACTTCAAACTCTTGAACCAAGCTCAAATCATCAATTTTGTGTTTACTGCGTCAGCTGCCAATAATCAATAGTTCATGGTGTTAAAATCCAATTCCCTATGCCACGTTAGCAAAAATGGACACGTCACCATGCCACGTCAGCAAAAATTAACCATGGTTAGTCTGAGGGTGATATAGGCCAATAAGTTGAAAGTAGAGTGCGGTGTTGTTCAATTTTGTAGTTCAGTGTGCGTCAGCGGCCAATTGTCAATAGTTCAGGGTGTTAAAATCTAATTTTCCATTTAACAAACCATAAGGATAGTGAGGTAGAAATATGTCACACCCTCAAATTCACGTGCGGGGTTTTACCGCGAGGCGCGTGACACACCAGGATCTCAGTCAACGATCACAATAAAATACAACAAACATGCATTCATAATTATATTTAAAACCAAAATATCATGCTTTGAGCTGTAAACCAGCAGCGGAAGCATTCTTGTTTACAACCAAAAGACATATCATTGTTTACAAAGACATTGTTTAATATGCTTCAAAATAATAGACGCTGTGCATGACTCCGTGCGCCTATCCCTTGACTGCTACCTTAGCGACCTGAGAAAACATGCCAAAAATGTCAACATATAATGCTGGTGAGTTCACAGGTTTTCCTTTATAAAAGTGTTGTCACAAGTTCACAAGGATCATTTCCGTTAATACTATGTCATAAGAACGTTAGCTAGACGTTAAGTGTTTTTACTACTACGGTTGGGAACCCATTACTAAACATGAACCAAAAGATGATACCAGCCCAGACGACTGGGCTACCGATGCCTCGGTAACCCGATAGGTAGAGACAATATGCACCCGCCCGGCCCCGCCGTCGAGTGGGGCTTGTGAGGCCCAATAGATCTATCCACATTTCCCCCGTTGTGCGTTCCAGCACATCATGGTTTCCCCCTGGGACTTTCCATAAAAGCCGTATAGTAACATAAAGTGCCCATAGTATAACATGACCTTTAAATAGTTCGTACAAAGCATGTTTCTCCCCCCGAAAGCAAGACAGTAAAAGTGGGGCTGTGAAACTCACCTTGGATTGCGTTTCTTGAAAACAGATAAGTAATTATGTTATGATTGCCCCAAATAGCGGCGACCTATCATAAGATGTGTATAAGTATTGGACTAATAACCCGCAGGCTAACTAGTCCCGAATGTCCAGACCGTGACCGTAAACGTTTGAAAACACCTTTAACTGTTAAAACCGACCGTGCCAGACAAGACCCGACATCCCATTGGTGACCCGACATTCCACGTGTTAGATAAATACAAGACATCATGCAACATATGCAATTAAACACTTAATACGCGCAATAATTACCTGAGTCTAGCATAATGTCCGATTAACGCATAATCAGGTCCGAACACGTCTTACTAAGTCATTGGGTGTATCCGGGGTTCCTATCATGTTCCTAGGTGTCAAATCATGTTCGGGATGTCAAAACGCGTTTACGACAGCAGTACACGCGATTAGGAAACTTCATGCGATTAGGAAAAGTCAACTAGTGAGTAGGAGGGAGGATATAGGCGAGTAGGGCCTATTCGCATGAAGCTATAGGCGAGTAGGCTCCTACTCGCATGAAGCTTCAGGCGAGTAGGGCCCTATTCGCCTGATGCCCTGCTGTTGCGCGTTTTCGCGCGTTAAACCCTCCAAATCAGATCCGAAACATGTAAAAACACCCAATATCAAAACTAAATATTAACCAACCATTTTCAAGCAAAAACCCCAATTTACCTCTGCTCTAACGGGCTCGGTGCGATTATTTCCAAAAATGGCAAAGTACTAGGTTTCACCAACCAATCTTATCTTTCCTTAAATGGAAACAATCAGATTTCATCTCCTACAAGTTGCAATTCATCATCTCTATGTTATATCATCATCCTAACATGATTTCTAACCACAAACAAGCAATGAATCACATCATACATCCTATTCTTCAAGAATTACCCAAATGGGTCAAAATGCATACTTGCACCTAAACATCATATCAAGGGCTTAAACTCATAGATAATCATCCTAACACACCTACATATCAGAAGTACAACAAATTCATGGAAACATTCATGTTATAATCATCAACAATCATCATATGCACAAATACTTCACATATAGCAAGTATCATGGTGTAGACTTGTTTTAGAACTCTTTTCAAAGGGTTTTAAAGACACAGTCTTAGTAAAACAAGTCTGGACTTTTGGGGAACCAAAACAACAACTTTACAAAGGTGTTAGGATGAAGAACACACCTTGGATTTTATCAAAGAAGGGTGTATAAGCTGGTGATGGTGTGTTTTGAAGCAAAGCAAGCTCCAGAGGTGTTTCAAGGTGTGTGGGAGGCTTAGGGTCAGTTAGGGTTGCACAAATGGTGTTTAGGGAGTTAAGGGTTCTATTTATAGGTGTTTTGACCCGTGTGCAGCAGTATAGGCGAGTAGCAGAGGGTTTCAGGCGAGTAGGACTCCTACTCGCCTATATACAGGCGAGTAGAGCCCTACTCGCCCCTATGGTCTCCTACTCGCCCCTGTTCACGCGATTAGGAGTCCCCCCAGGCTCCTAATCGCCTATAAGGTGCTGGAATGGGTTTTTGGCGCGTTAAACACTATTTTAACATATATAAACACGTATTCACATACCGATAAGTCACATAATGATTCCAAACATATAATGCATGATAACTAACACGTTTACATCCGTTCACCAATTCCCGGGACTCGAGACTCGTGTGTGCATTAAACCCGGCGATTCCACGAATCGCCGATCCTTGTACCCATAGTTATGGACCGACTCCCGATGATCCCGCGGATCATCATAACGACTCCCGATGATTCCCAGAATCATCATACCGACTCGACTGACCCCGTTAAGGACGTAATATGCATGACTCGCTAAGGTAGACTTACTAGTTTAGTCAACGTTACTAACCTGAGTTTGCCGGGTGTCACAAAATAACGTAGCGTCCAACACTTGTAGCCTAGTTGGTTGAGGGCCTAAAGTTTCCTATGGGAGGCTTGGGTTCAATTCCCACTAGCTACATTTGGAGGACATTGGTGGAGGGGAAATGAGGGATGACCCGGCCATTGGCTTGGGTTCGAGTCCTGATCCCGACCGGTTTTTACCGATTATTTCACTGTCGTGCCTTCGGGCGGGTGAGTGGTCGGGTTTTCCCGGAAATTGGTGGCAATTGGTGGCCCGGGTACTCTCGAGTAACTGATTCGCCAAAAGGGTGCCCGAGAGTGTTCGGAAATTGATTCGTTGGCAGTTAAAAAAAAAAAAAGAAATAACGTAGCGAAAGAAACCACCACATAAACAAAAATGACACTTTACTCTAAATAATTCAATTCTAGAAAGTGATTTCCAATTTTACATTTGTTTGAATCTAAAAACAAATTAAACCACCGACTATATAACTATTCTCCCTTTTAGTTTTCAATTGTTGAGAGAGCCAAGCAAGGGAACTAACTATATTCCCAACCAAATTAACTAAACCTTTTTACCAAGACTCGATTATTAACGGTCTTTATGAACATATGAGTGACCTTATCATGCGTACTTTTCTAAAACAAATTTATTTTAATGAATTAATAAATGTATTTAACAAAATCTAATACAAATTTATCAATTAAATATTAATTTCTATAAATATAATATCATATGTAAATTCTGAACTCTAAATTCCATGCATCACACTACAAACATAAGCCTCCAAAGTGGTTTACATGCACTATTAGTTAACAGTTGTTGCACCAAAATCATCTTATTTGTAGTTGGTTTATGTTTCCCTACACTCTTAACTTAACTATTGACTTATAACCTAAACCCATGACCCATCATTCCCACTCCCATGCATACTTCCTATATAAACCAACCCATTATTCCATCTAAACACACAACAAACCCTCACACTTCCTTACTTGTGACCTTTCAAAAGGAAGCTTATAAACACGACTACCGCGATGACCATCACTTGGGGTCTCTTTCTGAGTATTCTGTTTTGCATTGCTTTTACTACATTCGCTGAAACGCACCATCACGAGTTTAAAGTATGTCAAATGTTGCTATATATATATATATATATATATATATATATCATGCATGCATGTCTTTGTTTAGTTTTAAGGTTGTTGAAATTTTAAGGTTGGTTAGTCTTACTTTGGTGGCTACAGGTTCAAGAAATAGAAGCAAGGAGGCTATGTAGAAACCATAGAATCGTGGCGGTTAATGGGCAATTCCCAGGCCCGACTCTAGAAGTGCGAAATGGGGATAGTGTTGTTGTCAAAGTTACTAATGCGGCGCCTTACAATGTCACAATCCATTGGTACTTTATGTTTGATGCTACACATTATTGGGCCAATTCTATTGATATAATGCCTAGTTAATTGGTCTATTGTTTTTTTTAGGCATGGATTACGCCAACTGCGAAACCCATGGGCTGATGGGCCTGAATATGTGACCCAATGTCCAATCCGACCCGGAGGAAGTTACACATACAGGTTCACCATAGCAGACCAGGAAGGAACATTGTGGTGGCACGCTCATAGTCAATGGCTACGAGCTACAGTCTATGGTGCACTTGTTATTCGTCCTAAATTGGGTTCTTCGTATCCCTTTCCAAAGCCCAAACTCGAGTTTCCTGTTATTCTAGGTACATAACTCAAGTACTTGCTCTGATATAAGTTTTGGTTTTGGTAAGCTTTTTGATTTAATGAACCGATTTGTTCGCTTTTGACTATAAAACAGGTGAATGGTGGGACAGAAAAGTGATCAGTGTTTCAACGACAAGCACTGTTTAGCGGTGCAGCTCCGAATATATCAGATGCTATTACCATTAATGGGCAACCTGGTGATCTTTTTCGATGCTCAAGCCAAGGTTAATAAAACAGCAGCTAATCATTGTCTTAATTATAAATCCACATGAAATAATCAGTCATTTTGATGGATATTAATCGGCTTTGAATGTGTCTGTCATGCAGGTACTACTAAACTAATAGTGAACAAAGGTGACAAAGTTCTTCTAAGGGTCATCAATGCTGCACTCAATCAACAACTCTTTTTCAGCGTCGCCAACCACAAACTAACTGTGGTTGCCACAGATGCTTTATACACCAAACAGTTTACGACTAATGTCATCATGCTCGGGCCTGGTCAGACCACAGATGTCCTCCTGACAGCTGATCAGCAGCCTGGGCGCTACTACATGGCTGCACGAGCTTATGAAAGCGCTAGAAACGCTCCATTTGACAATACTACTGCTACCGCTATCTTGGAGTACAAATCTACAACTTCACAGCCAATTTTACCACAACTTCCGGCGTATAATGACACCAACACAGTCACTGCATTCTCAAATCAAATAAAGAGTCCTGGTAAAGTAACAGTCCCTACGAAAATAGATGAGAACTTGTTTATCACAGTAGGGTTGGGGTTCTTTAACTGCACTCCTGGACCTAGATGTCAAGGGCCTAACAACACACGAGTTGGCGCTAGCATGAACAACGTATCGTTTGTACTTCCAAAAAGGGTGTCTTTACTTCAAGCTTACACACAAAAGATTCCTAATATCTACACAACAGACTTTCCACCTGTTCCGCCTCTGAAGTTTGATTACACTGGCAACGTCCCTCGCGGGCTGTGGCAGCCTGTTAAGGGGACAAAACTTTATAAGCTAAAGTTTGGTTCTAGTGTGCAGATTGTGTTACAAGACACATCCATCTTCTCAACTGAGGATCATCCTGTTCATCTCCATGGATATCATTTCTATATTGTTGGTCAAGGTTTTGGTAATTTTAATCCTTCAAGAGATACTGCTAACTTCAATCTTGTTGATCCACCACAAAGGAATACAATTGATGTCCCGGTTGGAGGATGGGCAGCCATTAGATTCATTGCGGATAATCCAGGTAAAGTGGTAAATCCAAATGAATTTATATATATTTTTGTAGTAAGACCATGTGTAATGGTACGCGAAATTGGGCGTGAATTCACCTTTTAGCGCCCCTTAACCCCCACACACCGCCCCCAGGGGCGTTAATGTTAAAAATTGGGCATCGGCGCTAAATAAATAATGCTCCATTTGAGAGTGAATTCACCTTTTGTTGTTGAAGCCAATGAAAATGCTCCATGGTGGATTTGGGCGTGAATTTTAGCGCACCATGACAGGTGGCCTAAAAAACGTAACAAACATAAAACTAACAAAGGGACTACATGTGTAACAGGAGTTTGGTTTATGCATTGTCATATTGATGCTCATCTAGCTTGGGGTTTCGGAATGGCATTCATCGTTGAGAATGGAGTCGGGGAATCTGAAACATTGCTGCCTCCTCCTTCTGATCTTCCTCAATGTTAAGATCTTATAGACAGTAGTACTCATCATATGATATAATATTAATATGGATGTGTGATTGATCAATTGTTTATGTTATTTTCCTTTTTACTTATGTTATTGAAGCAACATATGTAGCACTATTGAATGATATGGGGTCGATTACTGACCTGAATGTGTATACTATTCTTGTGTGTAATTTATTTCCAAGAGGAGCAAATGTAATGATTGAATTCGTTATTAATAAAAGTGTTTATGAAAATGTTGAAACTGTATTTTTATTATGTTTTCATCACATCACAAACAATCCATGATAGAAATGAGTAAAATGCTACATACTAAAAAGTCTAAAAATGCAACTATAATACATGATAAATGTTATTTATTAATTATTTTCTTTTTGAACGGCCACTCCACCAATTTAAACTAGTTTTTTTTTTTTTTTTTTTTTTTTTTTTTCAGGTTGTGTTTCAGCGGTAAACCCTTGACTAAAAAGCCACCTCTGCCCAGGATCAAATCCTTCTCCACACGGGGTTTGCATAACCCTTGGCTAGAAAGCCACCTCCGCCCAGGATCGAATCCTTCTCCACACGGGGTTTGCATAACATCATTGACATGAAAATAACATATTTTTTTCTACTAGAAAATAAAGTTACATAAACATTTTACCTAATTCAAAAAATCTATAGTTTATTAGTTAAGTCCAATTTAGTTAGTTCCAGATAAGGCCGGAGGGTGCACAGACGGGGCAACCCCCGTCCCACCACCTTTGCCGTCTCCCTCGTCCCAACCACCGCCCCACCCCCGTCCCTCATCTTCCCCGTCTCCCCCGTAATGCTAGGGACGCACCAATCACCATTTAGCACCAATCAACTTTCACCACCACCCCCGTCTCTCGCCCCCGTCCCCGTCTCAACCACCGCCCCCCACCCCCGTCTCCCTCTCTCGTGTCCTCACACCCACCAGTCTAACCACTTTAAGTTTTTAACCCAATAACCAATTAAATACCCACTTAATTAAATAGAATTATTTACGTAATCAAACACAACACTTGAACAGGGACAATCAACGATGGGACGATTGACGATTCCGTACAACGATTCAACGAATAAACTGAAGAGGTAGGAGTGATGGATTCTGAATTCTGATCAAAGAGGGGAGCTAAATATATATGAAGGCTAGTTTTTATTTTATATATTTTTTTCAAACTTTAAAAATTCAAATTAGACAGTTCGACATGATTAAAGTCGAAACTAGATGTGATTTGTGATTTTGTGAACACAGATGAATCGGATTATGGAATCAGTCGGTTTTATGGAATCTGTAAAAACAAATTAATTTTGATTGTGTGAGAAGTTTTGATAGAGAATATTTGCAGCAACGAATGATTCCTAAATGAACTTTGATATTTGATGCATTATTAATTAATTGAGATGCCATCAGTTTATATTCAGTCTACATTAGTTTGAAATTGTTTTTCTAAACAAGAATTTCGAATTAGACTTGATTAAAGTTGAAACCAGTTTTTTTTTTTTAAAGGAAAACTTTATTAAAACACAACCAAACACGACTCTATGTCTCCAAGGAAGAGACAGAGAGCGAAAACAATTACATCACCTCAAAATTACACCAAGACTTCCACTCTATATCGCCTTTATTAAATCTACATCTAAACCAAAGAAAACTCAACGATTTGATCTCGGCAAACACTTCTATAACCTTTAGGGTTTGTTTATTGGTATTAATGGCATGGCACCTTATATGATTATTAATCTTAGGGGCTGTTTGGTTGATTAAGTGTTGAATCATTAAGAGGTCTGAATGGTTAAGCGTTGAATCATTAAGTTGGATCTCTTAATGGTTAGTTTTCTTGTCCCACGTTGGTAGGGGAGCCTCATTAAGGTTCAGCCTAGTTCAGTGCTTAATAGTTCAGTGCTTAATGGTTCAGCAACATCCCAAATCTTAATGATTCAGACTTAACCATTCCATTCAGAAGCTGAAACAAACGCGCTGAATGCTAAATCATTCAGCGCTGAATGGTTAAGAGTCTCATTAAGAGGCTACCAAACAGCCCCTTAGTTGTTAATAGGATCGTTTTCAAAACATGAAAACCGTAGATAGCAACTATATAATTTTTATTTCAAATGACTTTGTATTTTTATTATGTGTTTTTTTCTATGAAAACCGTAGATAGGAACATGTACCTCATGAAGCACATACATCGTCGATCAAAACTCAGTAGCAATACGAGTAAAGCATGATAACTTTGGTAGTAGTAAGAGCAAACGTGTGTAGACCAGTGATCATCCGCATATCAGGTTGTAGAATGTAGACTGGTGACATCCGCATATGCATGAATGCGAACAGTCAACCCATATGTGCAATATTACTTAAGTTATTGTAATAGCTTGATCACAATCCAGTAACAATCATGTTTTAATGATGTGTCATATTGAGTTGCAATGGGCCATATATGTGGTCTTACTGAGTCATAGTATGTATGATCTATTAATAATGTATATGCCCATATAAGTTGACAAGTAGAATATCAAAATATAACAGTGTCAAACTTCATCTAGTCCAGGCTGAAGAAGATTGTTGAGATAAATGATTTTAAAGGACATAACAATAAAGCACAAGAATTCAAATAACTATAGCAATCAGTGTACAAAGAACACTTTAGCTTCTAGATCACTAGATGAATCATTCTATTTGTTTTTGTAGAACAAAAGGACTTGCACACAAGAATACATGGATTTAACAAGTATGATGAATCTGAAACCTATGAACACTACTGTAGTCAAGTGAAATGACTAAAGAAAAAAACTCTTCATTGATGGCAACACACAAACATAGACACGGAAATTTTAGCATCGAGGCAGATCAGATGGAGGAGGTAGCAATGTCTCTGAATCCCCAACTCCATTTTCAACGATGAACGCCATTGCGAATCCCCAAGCAAGATGAGTATCTATGTGACAATGCATCAACCAAACTCCTGTAAAGAATATTCACATGGATTCAGACCCTACCAATAGCTTGCTATAAAGTGAGATCTTAGTAGGTACGTTTGTTTGTTAGTTAGATTAATGTTGATTTACCTGGATTATCTGCTACAAATCTGATAACTGCCCATCCTCCAACCGGGACGTCAATTGTATTCCTTTGAGGTGGATCAACAAGATTGAAGTTAGCCGGATCTCTCAAAGGATTAAAGTTACCAAAACCTTGACCAACAATATAGAAATGATATCCATGGAGGTGAACAGGATGATCCTCAGTTGAGAAAATGGATGTGTCTTGTAACACAATCTGCACGCTAGAACCAAACTTTAGATTATAGAGTTTTGTCCCCTTAACGGGCTGCCACAGCCCGCGAGGAACATTGCCAGTGTAATCGAATTGGAGAGGCGGAACAGGTGGAAAGTCTGTTGTGTAGATATTAGGGATCTTTTGTGTGTAAGCTTGAAGTAAAGACACGCGGTTCGGAAGTACAAAGGATACATTGTTCATGCTAGCACCAAACCGTGTGTTGTTAGGACCTTGACATCTAGGTCCAGGAGTGCAGTTAAAGAACCCGAACCCCATTGTGAAAAACAGGTTCTCGTCTATTTTTGTCGGGACCGTTACTTTACCAGGACTCTTTATTTGGTTTGAGAACGCGGTGACTGTGTTGGTGTCGTTGTAGAATGGAAGTTGTGGTAAAATTGGCTGTGAAGTTGCGGATTTGTACTCTAAGATAGCTGTGGCGGTGGTGTTATCGAAAGGCGCATTTCTAGCTGTTGCATAAGTTCGTGCAGCCATGTAGTACCGCCCGGGCTGTTGATCAGCGGTCAGGAGGACATCTGTGGTTTGACCAGGCCCGACCATGATGACATTGGTTGTAAATTGCTTGGTGTAAACAGCATCAGTGGCAACCACAGTTAGTTTGTGGTTAGCCACACTAAAAAAGAGCTGTTGATTGAGTGCAGCATTGATGACTCTCAGAAGAACTGTATCACCTCTGTTCACTGAAAGTCTAGTAGTACCTTGGCTCGAGCATCGAAAAAGATCACCAGGTTGCCCGTTGATGGTGATAGCATCTGATACATTTGGAGCTGCACCGGTGAACAAAGCTTGGCGTAGAACACTAATAACCTTTCTGTCCCACCACTCGCCTATATCATCATCATCAATGAACAAATCAATTTGTAAAATTAAAGAAATTAATCGAAGGCCAAAAGTTATATCAGTGCAACTACTTAAATTCAAGTTACCTAAAATAACCGGAAACTCAATAGTGGGCTTTGGAAAGGGGTAAGAAGAACCGGACTTAGGACGGATAACAAGTGCACCATAGACAGTAGCACGTAGCCATCGGCTATGAGCATGCCACCACAATGTTCCCTCCTGGTCTGTTATGGTAAACCTGTATGTGTAACTTCCTCCAGGTCGGATTGGGCATTGGGTCACAAATTCAGGCCCATCAGCCCATGGGTTTCGCAGTTGGCGCAATCCATGCCTGAAAAGGACAACGAAACCATTATAGCGAAGTAATGGCCTGTCCTACAGGTTACTAAATCAGTTGGCAATGCATGTAATTGATAGAACATTAGAACTTACCAATGGATTGTGACATTGTATGGAGCAGCATTTGTGACTTTAACAAAAAGGGTGTCCCCGTTTTGTACATTAATAGTCGGGCCTGGGAACTGCCCGTTAACGTTAACAATTCTATGGTTTTTACATAGTCTTCTTGCTGCTTGTTCTTGAACCTGTGACAAACAAAGTTGTACCAATCAATATTAACCATTGAAAAACATATAGCTTATATGTTATGAGGTGACAGTTGTAATAAAAAAGCCAAGGACAAAGACAAAAGGAGAATCGTCTTACATTGAACTCGTAGTTATGTATTTCTGCGAATGTAGTAACAGCAAAGGAAACCAAAAGGCTCAGGAATAGAGCCCGAGAGATCGACATCTCGTGTGTTGTTTTCGCTACTGATGGATGTTACTTTCAAACACTTTAAAGTAAAGAAGTGAGTTGATATGTTTTGTGTTTAGATGGTGGCAAAGAGTGGTTTATATAGACATAGTTTGTGATGGGATTAGGTTGTGAGTCCATAGTGAAGTTAGAATGAGAGAAAACTTGGTTGATTGGTGCAACCACTAGCTAGTCTTATTCTTTTTTAATATGAAACCGAGCACTTATTATTTTAGTGATGCATGGAACTGGTACACCGGTGTCCTCGGTATATAACATGTTTATAGAGTACGGATTAACCTTTTAACATTTTATATGGGTTAGAATTATTGGGTCAAATAACCTTGCTCAGCGTCACCGACCCTAACAACATACAACACCGACGGCTCAAGCCCGATTACTGGCAAGTGGCAACCGTTCACTAACACCGATGGGCGGTTAATATAGTTAAAGTAGTTATCGTTAGCAGGGGCGGATCTATAGTAATAGCAGGGGGTGCGGACGTTGCAGCTCAACTTCGCGCGCGTAGTGGAAAATTTGGTTTTTTTTTATGAAATTTGAAAAACGTTGCTACTAAAATGAAAAAAAATGAAAAACGTTACTACTGAAAAATGTTTCTAGATCCGCCACTGATCGTTAGTATAAAAAAAGTAACAATTTAATATGGGTGCATTTCTATATATGGTTGGTTTACTTACTTTTTTTTTTTTTGAACGGCAAATTTCTATTGCTTGTGAGACTTGAACCCATGACCTCCCCTTTAGGTGTTCCTAGAAGCTTTGCTACCATTGGGCCACCAACCCCAATGGCGTTGGTTTACTTACTTAACCGTTTAAGGAAAATATGTCTACCTCTTACTATTTATAAATACAAAGTCAGCATCATCCAATAAGATTGCAATAATTGAATCTTTTGAAACATTGTTCAGGTATAAATATTAGACCGTTAAGATATGACGAATAGTAGAAATCTACATCTTATAATTAAGGGTGAAACATACATATTTTTTATAATTAAAATAGGAATCTTAGTTAGACAGGCTCGTCTAACCAAACCAAAACAGGGTTTTGGTGTAACCACTAACCGTATGTCACTTTTTTTTTTTTTTTTAGATGCTATTTTAGCCAAGGATGTATATGAGTCTAGTTGGATGTACATGAGTTAGTTGGGTCTGAATTTGTGTAATCTCAAGCTCGGCTTGTTTACAAACTTTGACTCAAACTTAGCTTGTTTATGTCTAAACCTTGAGCTTAATTCGTTAATAAGTCCCCGAACTCAAACTCTCAAGTCAGACTCGTTTATCATCTTTTAAATATAGAGTTGTGGATTAAAATAATCTCAATTATTAGCAATTGGCCACCACCAGTCTTAACTAATGAAACGTGTGTTGACGGTCCCATCTTTTAACATATATTGTCCACCAATGGACTAAGACTAAAAAAAATTGTTCCATTTATATTATCAGTCAATATATTGTTAGTCATAGTCCGTTGATGACCAATATGTTAAAAGGTGAGACCGCCAGCACACGTTTCATTAGTTGGAACTGGTGGCATCGATTCACTGTTTATTAGACAGGTAATCGACACAGGGATCGGAAGAATGCATGATAGAGAATCTGATGACTATGCCGAGGAGTGTATTGTTAAGTTTCAAGTGATGCAAGACCCTGGACTAGATTAGATTGCACAACTATTACTACGAAAATAAACTCGATGATTTGCCAAAACCTTTAAGCGACTTTGTTTATTAATTTTCGAATGAATGAAAACAACTAAAGAAACAACACTACTAGAAAAAATGCTTTCCATGACACGTTTTTTATGACACACGCTTTTTTATGACACGCAAAAGCGCGTGTCATTAAAAAACTGTCATAGATTGTAAAATTTGGTTAATTAATGACGCACATTTTTGTGTGTCAAGAATTTAGTGTCAAGAAATTCAAAACACGACGGTATAAGATATTGCGTGTCATTATTTTGTGTCATAACTTTTTCCACAAATTCTAATTTCCCTCCCATCCCATCCCGCCCCCTGCTATCTCTTTCTTAAGTTTAGTCACAAATCCTATTTTCCCCAAAATCAAACCAAATCGATACTCCCAACCCTCATAAAAACCCTAATCCTCAGCCACCTCCGGCCATTTTTGGGTCAGTATAGATTTCATACTATATTATCAGCAGCCAAATTGATGCTCCCAGCCCTAACACCTCCGGCCTCAGCCACCTCCGGCCTAACACCTCCGACTTGTATCAATCGGTTACTGTTCAAGCAAAACTAAAGGACGACTTTGGTACCTACAACTTTCTTTCATTATTTGTGTTGTATTTGGTTGTTATAAGTTGTGTCATTATGCAGTGATGTGTTGGGAATCATGGTATCAAATACACAGCGGAAGCAGTTTTGTTTATTAATAAAATTAATTATATACAATATATAATATGAGCCGATTTATATATATAATATATGTTTAATTTTATTAATCCAATTAACAAAATATTCCTAATCAGGATCTCTGTTAAACGCGTATAAACAAATAAATAATGAACAAGGGGGTTTAGTAATCAACCTTTGACGACTACACCAGAATTGTAACACGCGGGTTACAACGAATCCTCGCTAGTAGGAAGTTCACACCCGAGCACTGGCCAACCGAAAGCAACACTTTGCAAGACGGAGGCAGCGATGATGGTGGTTTGCGGCGGACAAAGGGGCGGTGGCTCCTAAGGGTGGCTGCAAATCTTGAAGAGGAGACAAGGGTTATGTTGTTTTTATCTTTTCAAAAACATGTGTGATTAAAGTTTGATCTATCACACCTATTTATAAAGATAAAAGGCACTTGACCACTTAATTAGTCAAAGTCATTCACTTGACCATTTGACTAGTCAAGGACTTGACCAATTAATTAGTCAAAGTCATACACTTGACCATTTAACTAGTCAAAGACTTGACCATTTGACTAGTCAAAGTGTAAACTTTACTATTTAGTCCCTCGAGTTCAAAACTATTATTATTTCAGAAATAATAATCCACCAACACATGAACTTATCTGATTCGTGTACCAACGTGTAACTCTTCGGATCGTACCGGGTCGGGTTACGTTGACCTCGACTTTTAATTACATCGGGCATACTATATATCCAACAATCTCCCACTTGGACGATTTTAATTAAATGAGTCAACGTGCGCAGAGTTGGACGCCTAGCTGCATCGCATTGCACCCAAACCAGTATGACACTTTACAGTCGTCAACTAGTTCTTTGAGTTCAAGTAACGCTTTACTTAACCAAATACTATAGCCCTGATAATTCTATCAATAAGTCCTTTCTGTATAGACATCCGTTGATCATAAGACATGGATCATTCATTCTTATATAGTGATCAACCATTCTCTATTCTCGTCTCTAATTCAAAGTGGTCTAACGAACTACCTTAGTCCGAGCGTGGCCACGCGTTTATACCAGTTTGAATTAACGAGGGCGCCAGAATGTCTAGACTTCTAATCCTATAGAAGTACAGAATTCCATCAGCGTCATACAACTCCCACTTAATCTTGGATTTCTCCCAACGATACCCTTATTACTACCCATGTTTCAGGACAGTGCTAGATAACATCAAGGATAATCCTTGATCAATGTAGTTAAATATGTGCCTTAGGAAAAAGGACAGATTGAACATATCAATATCAAAACATCTCATGACACAGATCCATGGAGATCGTTTTGAAGCGAGTTACATCCAATATCATTCCCTAATGATATCTGTGAATTATGATTCTCAAACCATTGAGTTATTCATCTCATGAATACAATCATCTCAATTCACAATAGTCTTACATTCAAATTCATTCCCATGTAATTTGATCGACTACGGATATTTAGAATACTCTTATTCAAGGATTTAAACATACAAATAATGAACACGGTCACAAAATATTTAAATTTGCATTTAACCCATTAAATCAAATAAATATTCAATGTAACTGTTATAGTTCAAAATAAAACACCAATACTAATTACTGATCATGCCCACTGTCTAGCAACTCTAAGCCCTATCTTTCAGCATGCTCCTCATGTTTAGCTTGAGGTAAAGGCTTAGTAAAGGGGTCAGCCAGATTTAGATCTGTATGAACTTTGTTTATCATGATGTCTCCAAGTTCTACTATCTCTCTAATATAGTGGAATTTCCTGAGTATATGCCTTGTGGTCTGGTGTGACCTTGGTTCCTTTGCAAGAGCAATGGCACCAGTGTTGTCACACAGTATCTCGATTGGTTTCTTTATGCTAGGCATAACATCGAGATCACCAATGAACTTCTTCATCTAGGCAGTCTCCTTTGCAGCATCCGATGCAACATTGTATTCTGATTCACATGTGGATTAAGCAACCACACTTTGCTTAAAGCTGTTCCAAGTTACAGCCCCACCATTCAGAATGAAAACATATCCCATTTGTGACCTTGAATCATCACGATCAGTCTAGAAGCTTGCATCAGTATAACACTTAACTGACAGCTCCTCATCCAGTCCTCCATATATTAAGAACATGTCATTAGTCCTTCTCAAGTACTTAAGAATGTTCTTCACTGCAGCCCAGTGACTCTCTCCTGGGTTCTGTTGATATCTACTCGTCATGCTAAGAGCATACGAGACATCAGGTCTAGTACATAACATGGCATACATGATGGAACCAATAGCAGAAGCATATGGAACTCTTTCCATTTTCTTCCTTTCCTCTTCAGTGTTTGCATACTGCTTGTTATTAATAATGGTTCCATGTGCCATGGGCAAGAGCCCCCTTTTTGAGTCTTGCATTGCGAAGCGTCGTAAGACCTTATCAATATATGTACTTTGACTCAAACCCAATAACCGCTTTGATCTATCTCTATAAATCTTTATTCCCAGAATATAAGCGGCTTCACCAAGATCTTTCATTGCGAAACATTTACCCAACCAGGTCTTAACATCTTTAAGCATAGGGATATTGTTTCCAATGATTAGTATGTCATCTACATACAGTATAAGAAAAGTGATATAGCTCCCACTAGATTTCTTGTAAACACACGGTTCATCTTCGTTCTTGATAAAACCAAACTCTTTGATTTTCTGATCAAAACGGAGATTCCAGCTGCGAGATGCTTGCTTTAATCCATAGATGGATTTATTCAGCTTGCACACCTTATTAGGATTCTTTGGATCGACAAAACCTTCAGGTTGAACCATATAGACATCTTCCAGTAAGTGTCCATTAAGGAACGCGGTTTTGACATCCATCTACCATATCTCATAGTCATAATATGCAGCAATGGCAAGTAGAATTCTAATAGACTTAAGCATGGCTACTGGCGAGAAAATTTCCTCATAATCAATTCCTTGAGTCTGAGTAAAACCTTTCGCTACAAGCCTTGCTCTGTAGGTTTGCACATTCCCATCCATGTCTGTCTTCTTCTTGAAGATCCATTTGTTTCCCACAGTCCGACATTCGGTAGGAAGATCAACCAAATCCCAGACTTGGTTATCATACATGGATTGCATCTCTGCATTCATGGCTTCTTGCCATTTCTTGGATTCTGAATCCAAGATTGCAGCTTTGTAAGTAGTAGGCTCAGCTTCATCAATCATGAAGATATCATCATACCTTACCGGTGCACGACGATCCCTAATACTTTTCCGAACACTTTGGTGTTTCTTTTGTTTCTTGAGTCCTCTCAGGCTCAATTTCAACAACTGGATCAGTTACATCTGGTTCTGTCTGAACAACTGGTTCAGTCACTTGTGATTCTCGAATTTCTTCAAGATCCACATGGTTATCTCCAATCCCTCGCGCCAGAAGATCTTCCTCTAAGAAAGTGCCTCTGCGTTTGGTGAAAATCTTATTTTCAGTGGGGTGGTAGAACAGGTTATCGATCTTTTTACCGTATCCAACGAAAACCACTTTTTCGCCTCTGGGATCTAGTTTATCCGAAGATTCTAGAGTGACATAAGGTAGGATACATGAGGTTTCTTTCCATGCCATATCTCATAGGGCGTTTTATCAACCTTTTTCGTTGGAGCTATATTCACAAGTCTTGCGGCAGTTTCCAAAGCATAACTCCAAAAGGATTTTGGAAGGTTTGTTCGACACATCATTGATCGAATCATATCTAATAGAGTTCAATTTCTCCGCTCAGACACACCATTATGTTGCGGTGTTCCAGGTGGAGTGAGTTGTGAAACTATTCCACAATCCTTTAGATGGTCGATGAATTACTGACTAAGATATTCACCGCCTCGATCTGATCGAAGCATTTTAATAGTTCTATTTAGCTGATTTTCTACTTCGTTTTGGTACTCCTTGAACTTTTCAAGAGTTTCATGTTTATGCTTCATAAGATAAACATAACCATATCTACTGAAATCATCAGTAAATGTAACAAAGTATCTTTCTCCATGTCTTGACATTGTTCTGAATGGACCACATACATCTGTATGTACAAGTCCTAACAGATCATTGGCTCTTTCTCCAACATTTGAAAAATGTGCTTTTGTTAACTTTCCACTTAAGCATGATTCGCATTTTCCAAACGACTCCGAACCTTTGGAATCCAGGATTCCTGCGGTTTTGAGTTGTTTAACACGGTTCTCACTTATGTGACCAAGTCTACAATGCCACATATACGTATCATTAAAGTCCAGCTTATTACGTTTATGGGAGATATTGCATAATATGTTATCGTTTTGGATTTCTATCTCATAGATCCCATTGTTAGGTTTTGCATCAAAGTAAAATACATCGTTAAAATAAGCAGAAATAAATTCGCCATTGAAACGATAATTAAAACCTTGTCCACGCAAAGCCGAAACTGAAACAATATTTCTAGTCACACTAGGAATGTAATAAACTTTGTTCAAAACAAGTTCTAAACCAGAAGGAAGTAAGAGAATACATTCTCCTATAGCCTTCACAACAACTCTTTGTCCATTGCCAACATGGACCTCCAAGTCGCTTTGTTTCAGCTTTCTAATCTTTCTTAGTCCTTGCAAAACATTACAAATGTGGAAACCACATCATGTGTCAAACACCCATGTTTTGCTAGGAAAAGAAAAGATTTCAATAACATATATATTTGAGGACTCTCCTCCTAAAGCCTTAGCTTGCTTCAGCTCAGCTAAATACTTAGCACAGTTCCTCTTCCAGTGCCCAATTTCATCACAATGAAAACACTTGGCATCTTTCCGAGGTTTCTTATTGGCAATAGATTTGCCTTTGCCCTTTCCTTTGCCCTGATTGCCCATTTTCTTGGTGTTAGGTTTCTTAACTTGACCCTCCTTGATCACTAGCACTGGTGCAGTCTTGCTAGGTATGTTCACCTCAGCAGTTTTGAGCATCTGATGTAGTTCTGCAAGTGTCTTTTCCATCCCGTTCATATTGTAGTTCATAATGAACTGGTCATATGACTTGGGCAATGAGTTTAGGATAATATCCCCAGCTAACTCATCGCTCAAGGGGAATTCCAGACGAGCCAAGTGATCAACATATGTCTTCATTTTTAGCACACGAGTGCTAACTGGCGTTTCTAGAACATACAACTTGTTCTCCGCCTTGAGAACAATTTTCAAGTGGCGGTGCCGGTCCATGAAGTTGGAGTAGTTAAGTTTGTCCTTCTCTAAGATGGACTTGAGAGAGAATTGGGAGGCGGAATTGTTTTCAGTTGACATCTACAAAGTTCAAAATCTAATTTATTAGTATTTTATGTTTCAAATATCCTAATTTATCTTAGGAACCCAAAAGCAAAATTAATTAGGATGAGACCCCGATTCATCAATACACAGTGAACTGGCTTAGCACTGTCCACTGGTACGATTAGGTAGGTAAACAATGATTGTTAATTGTGTCCACTACACAACTCTCCATTTGGGGTTATCGCTAAGAGCGATGTATGTTTAACCCCAACTATGCCCACTTGTCAAACAAGCGATGTTTGGTCCTTTACTGTTAACTGTAACACCGGCCTATGTTACACAGGAAACGCGATGATTACCTTCACTCATGATCAACGCCCAGATGCAGGGTCAGCACTAACATTTGGGTTCGATTTAAAACGAAGTGTTAACTCGTTAAGGGTGGCATAAAACATCAATTTAAAATTGGGATTTAATTTTAATATTTACCATAAATATTTTGAATGACTCGTTAGCATGATGTGAGTCACACAATAGTTTATAAAATCCAATTTTATATTGTTCGTGATAATTGAAACTCCTTTCAACACTCGACACGGTATAGTTTTAAATACCCTATTTAAACTATGTTGGTCGTATTATCGCGAATGGACTTGTTTTAATATTAATAAAACTCCTTTTATTAAATATGATTTTCGGTTTTTATAAAACTTGTTTTAATAAAACCGTTGCCATGATTGTGAAAATTTTATTTATTTTGGGTTATCTAAATTATTTACAATAAATAAACCACAACCACAAAACATAATAATAAAATTAAACGAATCGAGCCCCTAATAGGTTGTCCGTTTCGTTTTAGCCAGAAACGAAACGAACCAGTCAAAAGGGTTTCAAAACTATTTTGATATAGCTCTCACTTGACCCGAGATCTCTATCTTCATGGAACCTGTTCATCTTTTTATCTTCATCTTGATCTTGTACTTGTAGGATTACAAATAAATTTGAAATACAAATAAAACAAATCTATTCTAATCCTATCTTTTACACCGGATCCAATATCCGTAATAAAAAATACAAATCAATAAAAAAACATCACAAACACAACCATGACAAGGGTCAAAATACATAGGGCTCGATTCACATCACAATCCATGAACAAAAAGCTTTTGATCTTTTGTCAAAAAACAAATAAATTTTTGACAAATAAAACATAGATCAAAATTATAACTTTACCATCTATACGCGCGTAACCGTGGCTCTGATACCACTGTTGGGAATCATGGTATCAAATACACAGCGGAAGCAGTTTTGTTTATTAATAAAATCGATTATATACAATATATAATATGAGCCGATTTATATATATAAAATATATGTTTAATTTTATTAATCCAATTAACAAAATATTCCCAATCAGGATCTCGGTTAAACGCGTATAAACAAATAAATAATGAACAACCATAGGGAGTTTAGTAATCAACCTTTGACGACTACACCAGAATTGTAACACGCGGGTTACAACGAATCCTCGCTAGTAGGAAGTTCACACCCGAGCACTCGCCAACCGAAAGCAACACTTCGCAAGACGGAGGCAGCGATGATGGTGGTTTGCGGCAGACAAAGGGGCGGTGGCTCCTAAGGGTGGCTGCAAATCTTGAAGTGGAGACAAGGGTTATGTTGTTTTTATCTTTTCAAAAACATGTGTGATTAGAGTTTGATCTATCACACCTATTTATAAAGATAAAAGGCACTTGACCACTTAATTAGTCAAAGTCATTCACTTGACCATTTGACTAGTCAAGGACTTGATCAATTAATTAGTCAAAGTCATACACTTGACCATTTGACTAGTCAAAGTGTAAATTTTACTATTTAGTCCCTCGAGTTCAAAAGTATTATTATTTCAGAAATAATAATCCACCAACACATGAACTTATCTGATTCGTGTACCAACGTGTAACTCTTCGGATCGTACCGGGTCGGGTTACGTTGACCTCGACTTTTAATTACATCGGACATACTATATATCCAACATGATGAAAGTGGTGATGGTGATGATCGATGGTTGAGACGGTACCGGCGCTCTTCTTTTATCATCCACATCTCCTCAATCCAGAACCTGTGATGGTTAAAACATTTCTTCTATCTTGTTTTTTTTTTTATGTCAGGTATAATATTATACCTAGATTGTTTGTTAATTGTGTTTTAAATTTATGTTTCCGTATGTTCACTAATATGTTAGGGTTTCAGTTTCAGATTCTATTTAGTATATGTTGATGTTGTTTCTTTAGTTGAATTTTGAGTGTAACTACATCGACTAATAGGAACCAAACTGAGTTAAATCGCTTTTCCAATGACCTAAGCAGGTATGTCTACTAATAATTGACTTTTGTTTGATGAAATAGTGTTGAATATGTTTGGATTAGAAGATGTTACTATTTATCTAGAAATTAGATTTTAGTTCTTTTTTTAGTACCGTTTGTTTATGCATCAACTAGTTTGGGGATGAGATAATACACTGGCGCAAGTTTCTTTTACTGTGTGCTTGGTCTTTGATTTGAAATTGGGTGTAATTGTGGTGAATAAGGATTATGTATCTGATTTAGATTTCATTCATTGAGATCAAAATCCATATGGTCATGTTTACAGGTCAAAATCATGAGGGTTGTTTAATTCATAATTATAATCTATGAATCTAGACCCGCTTGGTAGATGAACTGCTTACTTGGCACTGAATATGAACTTGTTTGATATGCAAAGCATAGTTATCAAAGGCGCTAGCCGCTAGGCGCACTCAAGGCGCATAGGCCTCGCCTAGGGCCAAGGCGCGAGGCGCAAAAAAAGCGAGGGCCTAAGATAAAAAAAAAGCGAACAATAAAATAAAGTAAAAATATATTAAAATAATGCTATTTTTCATCTGGTTAGTATTCAAAAGTTTTGAAATATTAATCTATCAGTGTATAGAAGTAGTGTTCCTTAGATAAAAGTAGAAATCCGGTGCAAATGCATCGCCTCGCCTAAAAAATGGGCCTAGGCGCAAGAGGCGATGGCTTTTAACAACCATGATGCAAAGGGAGCAGCCCAGTTTTATACTGGTTTACTCAATGTGTATGGCTTTATGTGTAGCAGGACTTTCTATAATGTAAGAATATTATGTGGTTTTGCCTTATCTTTGACCAAATTCACTAGGTATGTATTTTGCCATTTTATACTATCCTACATTTTAACCGTTGGCTGCTGCGTGTAACATTGTTTTCCTGAATTAATGTATGTTGCTTGGCTTAAAAAGTTTATTGAATACATGTGGCGTTATCTTGACAAGGTATATTAGTAACACTAATTATGTCCTCATTGGTCTTTTAGTGAGTTTGGTTGGAAAGTTAGGTGAGAAGTCGTTAGCGAATTCCTAAACATTTTCTAGCTTGCTGGATTTCAATGTGGATTCTATACGATTGTTTCATCAATATTATACACAAAAGAGTTAGGTGCTATAAAAGCATACACAAAAATATTTATCCAGTTTTGTCTCTGGATCGGAATCTTTTCATGAGATGAAGAAGTTGACTCTCTCCATGAAAGTTCAGAATCTAGCAGGTCTTCCTAATGATTCTACAAGTATGTTGTTTTAGTTGTTATCTTTGATGTAGAACCTGATGCAGTTATGTTTGATTTATGGTAGTAGGACTTGATTAGCCTTAGGGCTAGTTGCCCTGCGTCCCTCCTCTCTCCTGCGCACCACATGTGGTGGCTCGAAAGTAGGCTAGGACCAACAAAGGATCCACCAATGGTTATTTTTCAATCTGTTGTACACATTCTGAGTGGAGTTTAGTGGTTTGTGTTTTAAATAGTATGCTTATCATGACCTTTGATATTGATTTTAGTTAGATTAAATGAGTTGTGTTGCTTTGAATGTTGTAAAGTGTTGGTATCGTTTACTATGATTCTAAATTTTCTGGACTTCTGGTTCTTGGACAGCCACTCGAGTGATATTTACAAGTGAAAAGATTCAAGAAATTATTCCCTTATCTGGAAATGCAATATTCTTGCTTGGACAAGGTACCTTTGTTAAAATGAATCTATAATATTCAATTCTTTTTTCATATCTGTTACCTTTTTGAGTACTGGTTTGTTTATATTTCTATTGATATCCTTTTGATTTTCTATTTTGGCAGCCAATAACATCTTTGCTTATGCAATATCTTAATGATGCTGATTTTCTTTCCAATCTGGTATGTTCTTATATCATATTTTCAGTTTATTGTAATGAATCATGTGACTTGCAAGTCGTAGGCATGCTACAAAACGATCTCAGTTTTTTTCCTTGTAGCATGGTTGAATATGATAGCCATCACTTAATATGCAAAAAAGAAAAAAAAAACTAAATATTCTAGCACTTATACAGAGTGGAAGATGAATTTTTGGGCCTTATAACTCGTCTTACTCAGGTTTGCTGCTGGTTCATGCTAAACATGTCTATTAGACAAAACGGGTCAGTTTATTTTCTGTGGGGATTCACCGGTGAGCTTTTTCAAAGTCAATAACTCGACTTTATAGTGTCGTTTTAGTAGGAATTCTACCAAGCGCTGCACGCCACGCCAGAATCCAAACCTTTCTTGGAACCCAAAAATTTCGCTGCACCAGAAAACTTGCAGCCTGAGAACGGCTGCACTGCAGCAATTTTTTGACAGCCCCAACCCTGAAATCTGACCCGCTTATGTCGCCCAACCCGCAAACCCAATTGTCCTCCACAAAGCGCAGCCGAGGACAGGAAATACATTGCAGCAAAGCACCCAATTCAGCAGCAGCATTCTGACCCAAACCCGCTGTAGCCCAGTCCCAAACCCAACCCGAACCCGTGGATGATACCCGGTCTGCCACAGAGGCGAACTTGTTTCATTCAGCAGCAAAAAGGGTTGAAAATCGAACTTTATTTATAGGTTATATTTTGTAGCGACACAATATTTTTAATTAATTTTAAAATTTTGTTGGTATATTTGACTTATGATTATGAAATAGATTGTTTTGGTATATATTAAATGTATTTGGTTTGCTATAAGGATTTTGTTAGTGTGTGTATAGATATATATGAATTCAGGGTAAATTCGTAATTTATAGATTTCTTTATTTTTTTTTGTCAAAAAAGATGACACGCATAGCGTGTCGTAAACGTGTGTCATTAATGTGTGTCATGAAAGAATGTCATTAATGCGTGTCATAAAAGGATGACACGCAAAAGCATGTCATATTAATTTTATGACCATGCCTATAATGACTTTCTTTTGCGTGTCATAAACCCCCTTTTATGACGCGCAATTCGCGTCAAGAAAGGTCTTTTTTCTAGTAGTGCAACCTTATATAGGCAAGCAATCCTAAACTTAATCAACTAGGAAACACAATAAAAGATAATTTTTAACTTAAAAGATAAACCTAATTATCAAATAACTATTAGGAAATTATTTTACTAATTATCCCTTCGACTTTGATAGATCTTCTCCAGCCACCCTTCAAGATCAACCGAAACTCCCTAAGTTAATATTGATTTTCAATACTCCCTCTCAATATTAACTTCTTCCATGTTCAACTTGCTACGAAACTCTTCAAGTTTTATCTTCGGCAACCCTTTTGTGAACACATCGGCTACTTGTTGATTTGTTACAACATACTTCAAATCAATTTCTCCCTCTAGAACCTTTTCTCTAATAAAATGGTAATGCACCTCGATATGTTTAGACCTTGCATGAAATACAGGGTTTTCCGCCAAGTGAATTGACGACATGTTGTCACAATACAACACCATTTTTTTTTCTTTTACCTCATGTTTAAGTTCTTTAAACAGTAACCGTAGCCATACGACTTCTTGTGTTGCCATTGCTGCTGCTCGATACTCTGCTTCCATTGTAGATAGTGAAACCATAGGTTGCCTTTTACTGCACCATACCACCGGACCTTGTCCCAACATGAACGCATATCCTGTTGTTGATCTCTTAGTATCAAGATCACCTGCATAGTCTGCATCACAATATCCAACTAGCTTGAGATCCTTTCCTTTATCAAACTTTATACCAACACCTATCATTGCTTTGATGTATTGAAGCAACCTTCTAATAGCATCTAGATGTGGCTTTCTTGGTTTCTGCATGTACCGACTTAATATTCCAACCGCAAATGATATATCCGGACAAGTCAATGTAAGATACATAAGACTTCCTACCATTTCCTGATACATAGTGGGATCGTCCAACTCCTTTCCAACCTCAGCACTCAGCTTTACATTTGTATCTACTGGTGTTACCGAAGGCTTGCAATCCAACATCCCAAACTTGCTCAATAAATCGATCCCGTACCTTCGCTGATGCAAAATTATTGCCTTCTCTTCATGTGTAAGTTCGAGTCCAAGGAAGTGATTTAAATCAGCCAAATCTTTCATATGAATCTTAGAGACAAGTTCTCCTTCAATTGACTTATCCCATCTTTGTCATCTCCGGTAATTACTAAGTCATCCACATAAATTAAAACTATCACTACCTTTCCTCTTTTCTCTCGGATAAACAAACTTGCATCAGATTTAGCCATTACAAAATCATTATGTTGAAGAAACTCTCCAATCTTTCCAAACCAAAGTCTTGGCGATTGTTTAATACCATAAATCGCCTTTTTTCAACTTGCACACATGGTTCGGATTTTGTTTATCTTCAAAGCCTTTAGGTTGTTCCATTATATATTGTATAATCAAGATCTCAGTATAAGAACACGTTACTTACGTCCATTTGATGCATCCTCCAAGCTTTACTAGCAGCTACAACGATGACTACACGAACTGTTGATAACTTTGCCACTGGACTAAACGTATCTTCATAGTCGATGCTAAATTATTGAGAGAACCCTCTCGCAACAAGATGAGCTCTGAACCTATCCACCGAGCCATCCGCTTTTCTTTTAATTTTGTAAACCCATTTGCATGTTACTAGACTCACCTCGGTTGGTTTTAGAACGAGAACCCATGTTTCATTCCTCATCATCGCATCTACTTCTTCCTTCATAGCAACCATCCATTCAGTTTTGTTCTTGGCCTGTTCAAACGTTTCTAGTTCCACTTCTTCTGTTTCGGTAGTGGCCAAAATAACTATATATTTTGGGTTGTGTTTTCGGACCCTATCTGACCGTCTCGGCCCAGCTTCGGAAGTAGCTTGACTAGATGACTGGTTCTCGGTTTGGGCTTGATTGTTCGATCCGGTTTTCCAGGGTGTCCTTCTTAGGCTTATGTTTTGATCCAATGGACTTGTTGAGTTCTCCAAGACTTCAATTGTATCCACTTTTTCATCTTGGTTCAACTTTAAGACTACTTCTTCTAACCTTTCTTTCAGCTCCTTTGTATCAGGTAATTCATCTTTGCTTGTCGACCCCCATGATGAATTTTCATCAAACACAACGTTCATAGATACATAACACTTATTTGTTGTTGGATCACAACATCTCCAGCCCTTCCGTTCTTGATCATACCCGACAAATATACACCTTATTGCCTTCTTCTCCAACATGCGGCGTAGATGATTAGGTACGAACACGTAACAAACACATCCGAAGATCCTCAAGTGGCTCACATTCGGCTTAATGTCGAACAACTTCTCATATGGAGACTTATACCCAAGACTTTGCGATGGTAAACGATTAATCACACAGCATGCCGTCCTCATTGCTTCTGCCCAGTAATGTGTTGGAACGTTTTTATCATGTAGTAGGCTTCTACACGTCTCACCGAGATGCCGATTTTTCCTCTCCGCCACACCGTTCTGTTCAGGTGTATTTGAACACGTGAGTTGTCTCTTGATCTTGTGTTCTCATAGGTACCTATCAAAAACATTGGACAAGTATTTTCTGCCATTGTCCGATCGAAGACACTTAATTAATTTCCCGGTTTGACATTCTGCTACTTCTTTAAACAATTCAAACTTTTCAAACACTTCCGACTTTTCTTTTAAAAAATCAATCCATAAGTACCTTGTATAGTCGTCGATGAAAGTGACAACGTACTTCCTTCCCGTGTTTGATGCTTGCTTGATCGGCCCAAGAACATCCGAGTGTATGATCTCTAGCGGCTTGCTTGTCGTGTACTCTGACGATTCATATTGGAGTTGGTGTGCTTTTCCGTATTGACACCCGACACACACTACTTCTTTGTTCACTTCCACATTTGGCATTCCTTTCACAAGACTTCTCTTCATCATTATTTCCATTCGATTATACCCCACATGAGATAACCTCACATGCCACAAATCGGTTGTTTGAGCTTCTTTAGTTTTGTCAACAAAAGCCGAAGCCGATTCTGCCAATAATACATACACCGTATCGTTTCTCTTTCCTTGAATTATCGGCAACGATTTTGTCTCAAACTTTTCAAATATTTTTACATCGGTTGGGCCGAATAAAACATACTTTCCTGTAGCAGTCACTTGTGGTACTGAGAATAAATTCTTTTTCATCCCTGGTACATGGAATACGTCTTCCATCACAAACTCCTTCTGACCTCCCTCGGCTGGGAATTCGATCTTCCCTATATTTGCTATTTGATGTCGGGAGTTATCTGCAATTACCACCACATGGTTTCCATTATATCACTTTATACTACTCAAACGCTCCTTCTCTCCGGTCATATGGTTTGAGCAACCCGAGTTGATTATCCAATCTCCTAGATTGTTTTTCTTTTGTTGAACCGTAACCATAAGAGCTACATATTCCTTTTGGTCCACCATGGTCTTCGCATTGTTTCCTATGTGAGTTGAACATCCCGAGTCAATTATCCACTCTCCTTGGTTATTACTTGGCTGAGCCGTAGCTATTAAAGCTACATCTTCCTCTACTTGCACCACCAAGGCTTCCATGTCCCAAGGTTCTTCTTCTCGGGTGGCAACGTTTCCTTCTTCCTTAGGTTGTCGGCAGTCTTTAGCCGTATGTCCTCGCCGATTACAATTGTGACATCTATATGGGAACTTCTTGCTTCTAAACGACTTGTCCTTCTTCTTTGTTTCATGTTCGTTTTGCACAGATTTCCCCTTCCTGTCATCATCTTGCTTCTTTCGGTCTTGTTTCTTATACTTTAACTGCCAAGGTTTGTTTCGACCTTTACCCTCTCCGCATACAAGGCTTTATCTTCATCTGGTTTGATTGAAGTTCCTGCCATGCGTTTTGCTAAGGAATCCTGCCCCGCAAGAAGATTTTCAAACTCCGTGATGTTGGGTTGGTTCGCCCAACCCTGGATTGCAGATACAAAGCTTCGGTATTCTGGATTTAAACCATGAATTAGTATTCGCTTCAGTCGTGTGTCGCTTACATTTGATTGATGGTCAAGTTCTCCAATCTCCCTGCAAAGATTTTTAATCTTCCAAAGTATTGAGGAATCAAGAGGCCCCCTTGCTTCCTATGTGAGTTGAACATCCCGAGTCAATTATCCACTCTCCTTGGTTATTACTTGGCTGAGCCGTAGCTATTAAAGCTACATCTTCCTCTACTTGCACCACCAAGGCTTCCATGTCCCAAGGTTCTTCTTCTCGGGTGGCAACGTTTCCTTCTTCCTTAGGTTGTCGGCAGTCTTTAGCCGTATGTCCTCGCCGATTACAATTGTGACATCTATATGGGAACTTCTTGCTTCTAAACGACTTGTCCTTCTTCTTTGTTTCATGTTCGTTTTGCACAGATTTCCCCTTCCTGTCATCATCTTGCTTCTTTCGGTCTTGTTTCTTATACTTTAACTGCCAAGGTTTGTTTCGACCTTTACCCTCTCCGCATACAAGGCTTTATCTTCATCTGGTTTGATTGAAGTTCCTGCCATGCGTTTTGCTAAGGAATCCTGCCCCGCAAGAAGATTTTCAAACTCCGTGATGTTGGGTTGGTTCGCCCAACCCTGGATTGCAGATACAAAGCTTCGGTATTCTGGATTTAAACCATGAATTAGTATTCGCTTCAGTCGTGTGTCGCTTACATTTGATTGATGGTCAAGTTCTCCAATCTCCCTGCAAAGATTTTTAATCTTCCAAAGTATTGAGGAATCAAGAGGCCCCCTTGCTTCCTATGTGAGTTGAACATCCCGAGTCAATTATCCACTCTCCTTGGTTATTACTTGGCTGAGCCGTAGCTATTAAAGCTACATCTTCCTCTACTTGCACCACCAAGGCTTCCATGTCCCAAGGTTCTTCTTCTCGGGTGGCAACGTTTCCTTCTTCCTTAGGTTGTCGGCAGTCTTTAGCCGTATGTCCTCGCCGATTACAATTGTGACATCTATATGGGAACTTCTTGCTTCTAAACGACTTGTCCTTCTTCTTTGTTTCATGTTCGTTTTGCACAGATTTCCCCTTCCTGTCATCATCTTGCTTCTTTCGGTCTTGTTTCTTATACTTTAACTGCCAAGGTTTGTTTCGACCTTTACCCTCTCCGCATACAAGGCTTTATCTTCATCTGGTTTGATTGAAGTTCCTGCCATGCGTTTTGCTAAGGAATCCTGCCCCGCAAGAAGATTTTCAAACTCCGTGATGTTGGGTTGGTTCGCCCAACCCTGGATTGCAGATACAAAGCTTCGGTATTCTGGATTTAAACCATGAATTAGTATTCGCTTCAGTCGTGTGTCGCTTACATTTGATTGATGGTCAAGTTCTCCAATCTCCCTGCAAAGATTTTTAATCTTCCAAAGTATTGAGGAATCAAGAGGCCCCCTTGCGACACCGTCATCAACTCTCCCTCTAACATCTGCAACCGTGCATCATCTCGCTTAGAAAATAGGCTTTCAAGCGTGTCCCAGGCTTGCTTGGGATGTTCCAAGTCTTGGATGTGATCCTTGACATCTTATTCTACGGTTGTCTTGAGTATGAACATTGCCTTCCCTGCTTTGATCTGCCACTTTCCCATAGCTCCATTAATATCATTCGCTGGAGGCCTGGCCATGTGTAACATCTGTACTTTTCGTAATTTCAATTCTAGTCCTTGTACTCTTGTATCTTTCATTTTGTACCCTTGTACTCCCGAGCTTATGATCAATGGAAGAATATTTTGTCAATTGCATTTAACTTTTAATCTATTTCAATCATTCTATGTATTCTATTTTACGCAAACTTTACACGTTACGCTTAAAAACGAGACTCTAATACGAAACCAAAGCATAAATGAACCCGTACGAGTTAGGAATCAAGCCCAATCCAAAAACATGTAAAAATGGGCTTAAACCTTAAGTTTTAACCCAAAAACACGTCCAAAACCAAGTCTGTTGGGCCAAGCCCAACCAAAAAACATTTTTTGGGCCTAAACACCTGGTCGCGTCGCGTGACCAGATTCTGATTTCCCGTCACGTAGCGCGACGAGACCTTTTTGGCAGCATTTGAACCAACTCGTAATTACACCCATTTATCTCACCTAAACACCTCCAACCACCCTAATTACTGCATTAAACACCCAACCAACCCACCTCACTTATAAATACCACTCATCTCCACCCTTTAATCCTTTGTTCATCCATAATCTCTCTACAATCCCTCTCTAATCCTCCAAGTTTTGAGCAAACTTCCTGATTACACATCAGTAAGTTTTCCAAGCTCAAACCTTCTTTCTCTTCTGTTTTTTTTTTCTTCTTCTTCTTTTATCTAAAACTCCTTGGAGAAACCTCTAGGATCTTCCCCATATTTATCCACATAAGTGTGATAAGGGTAGAGCACCTAAAAGAGGTCCCAAAGGTGGTTTTTTTCTGAATTATTTTTATGTCCTAAGATAGTTTGTTGTGAAGGAACCGACCAAGTCTACTAACAATCTAATGTTAGAGAGATTTGTGCTATGGTATTGGGTGACAAAGGGGAGTCAAGACTCATCTAAATCAGTTCCTAAACTTTACTTAAACTTCTTAGCTATACTATATAATAATATAAACATATACTTTCAAGTTTCTATCTTACTATCTTATTAATAATCTTTGGAAGGTTTGTGGTTACACCCTACCTTACCAACTCTCTTGACCCTTCTTGTGCTACGGATTTATCCACACTAGAAAGGGGAAATCCCGTGTCCAAAACCCACGCTTACCTCATAAGCGAAGTGGTTATGACATGAACCTACCAAATTGATTCACATTCCTAACTTTATACCATCCGAATCATCTAGGATGATTTTGTTCTTGGTCTAACTTAATCTCATGACCATCCGGATTGCCCTAAAGGCAATTTGTGCTTGGTTTGCCTAAAAGGCTTGCATGACTCTTGTGAATCTATAATCTAAACTCGAACCTAAGACCCTTTATTCTCTAATTCTAGTTAACCAAGGCTAAGGAACTAACCTCCCAAGACTCGTCTTTGGAACCTTACTAAACGCACCCAAAGGTGAGTTCATACTTGTCCCCCTTTTATTCTTTATTCTTTGGGGCTCAACATGTATCACTATCAAAACTTAAACGATTTCATACTCTTAAACTATCATGCTCAATCTATTAAACATACTTATATGCTATTTGCCATGCTTACGATTCTTGATACTTAAACATAATTCATTAACTATTATTAGCCCACTTAACATGTATAGCGCTATAGGAGTAGCACCCCGCCCCCTTTATGGGTCATTGTTAAGAATTAAACGGCCTAGCATGAATATGTTAGGTATACGCAGTGGTACTCGCAGGTTTGAGTTATGTTCTTTGTATGGTATGTATGTGCAATGCTATAGTATGAGATTCGAGTAAATCATTCTAATTATTACGTATGTAAACCAAAACTAGTATGCTCACCAATGCTTTATGTGTTGACGGATATTTTATATATGTTGCAGGAAATGTTTGATGCAGGATATTCAAGAAATCTACTTAGGATTGGACTAGAAACTCACGCTAGTTTAAGTTCTATATATTTTGATGTCGTATTTCTCTTTTCATGAAAACAATTTGTATTCTAATATCTTTTTTAGACGATGATTATGCTATGAATGAAATTTTATCTTTAAATCATATTGTCACGAATTCTAGTGTCATGAAGTCTTTGAACAATCTATCACAAGTCTCACCTCGATGTTTCCGCCATCGGTTGAGGTGTGACACCGTGTGTCTACATGGGCAATAATATAGGATACAAATAAACACCGACAATTTTTAAACTTAAAATACCTTCCTAAAATAAAATGAGCCATTCGCTTACTAGTGATGCGTATGGTCAGTTTTACACATTTACAAGTCAAAACCATGCTTGTCAAAAGCGCGCGAGGCTCAGCGAGGCACACTAAGTGTGTTGCGCCCAGTGAGGCACGCATTTAGGCGCTGAGGCGCACTATCAGGGTTGTTTCAGGTGATTTCCGGCCAAATTCAGGCTAAAAGTTGCCTAAACCTCTAAAATATCCTAAATGAGTTATGATCAAGTCCTAAACAACCCTAAAACATCCTAAAGTAGCCCTAAACAAGCCTAAAACATCTCTAAAATATCTAAAAATGTATTTTATACTATACGCCTAATTATAAAAAAACCCTCGTTTTTTATGCGTCTTTCGCCTAGGCTCCGGGCTCAGCCTATGTGCCTTGAGTGCGCCTAGGCGCTTTGACAACTATGGTCAAAACTGAACCTACTTCGGTTTAAAATTTTATAACATTGTTTTCGATTATAAACCATTTGTTTTTTTATATTAATAAAGAAAGGAGGTTCATAATAGAAGGGACATCATCGGGCATACTTACTGTTGTATGTTGATGACATTATTCTTACAGCATCTGACCCTGCCCTCTTGAACCGCCTGATTACATATTTGAAGGCTGAGTTTGCTATGACAGACCTTGGGACTTTGCATCACTTTTTGGGAATAAAAGTTGAGAAGAAAGACAGGGGCATATTTCTGTCTCAATCATCATGTGCCTCAAACATTCTTGCTCGGGCTAACATGACCAATTGCAAACCGTGTTCCACACCAGTTGAGACAGGATCCAAGCTCAGTGCTGCTTCTATGTCCCCTACGGTTGATGGTACCTTCTATCGCAACATTGTTGGTGCCCTTCAGTACCTGACAATTACCCGTCCGGACATCGCCTACGCAGTGCAACAAGTTTGCCTCTTTATGCATGATCCGCGTGAACCTCACCTACAGTTCCTAAAACGTATCCTCCGTTATATCCGTGGAACACTTGACTTTGGTCTACAGCTCATTCCGTCTCGATCTACCACTCTTACTGCATATTCGGACGCCGATTGGGGTGGTTGTCCAGACTCGCGACGATCTACTTCAGGATTCTATGTTTATTTGGGGGACAATATTATCTCGTGGAGCTCAAAGCGCCAGCCAACCATTGCACGCTCAAGTGTTGAAGCTGAATATAGGGGGTTGCCAATGCTGTAGCAGAAACTAGTTGGATTCGAAACCTACTATTGGAGTTGGGTGACAAGTAACTCAAGCAACACTTGTCTATTGCGATAACATTTCAGCCATCTATCTCTCACAGAATCCGGTTCAGCATCAGCGCACTAAACACGTAGAGTTGGACATCCACTTTGTTCGCGAGAAAGTTCGCATCGGTGATGTTCGCGTTCTTCATGTCCCTGCCGATTTCCAGTATGCTGACATCTTCACCAAAGGCCTCTCCAAGCAATTATTCACCCGTTTTCAGTCCAGTTTATGCCTCCGTCAGGCTACGGCTCAAACTACGTGGGCATGTTAGCAAATAATCATCCCACCATTTCAGCTGATTAGTCAAACCTTGAATATCTCCCTAGTCAAGTCATAGTCAAACCATTGACTGTATACATTAACTAGTGCATATGTATAGTCAAACCTAGATTATTACCTTCCTTTTGTATGTATTCTTATGTACTATATATATGTCAAATTATCAATAAGAAACTCAAGCTTTTCGCTCTGAAACCATGTAAGTTTCTGTCAAAGCTTGAGTTTCTTATTGATAATTAGACATATATATAGTACATAAGAATACATACAAAAGGAAGGTAATAATCTAGGTTTGACTATACATATGCACTCGTTAATGTATACAGTCAATGGTTTGACTATGACTTGACTAGGGAGATATTCAAGGTTTGACTAATCAGCTGAAATGGTGGGATGATTAATTGCTAACACATAACTTTGGTAAACAGAGTTAACCATCAGTTATGGGGTCAGCATTGGCCCATTTCAAGTAATAATTCAGTCAAGTATTTGGTAAATCTAAATCTCTCAAGTGATAAAATTCAATACACAAAAAAAATTCAAATCACAACGTTTGTTGGCTTACATGAAAAATATTTGATTATGAATGGACATGATTACTTAAGAAGAAGCTGGAGTACATTCATTCTTTAAACTGCCATTCCGACGGCACAAGGGACAGTGTGCCTGGGGAGTCTGCGAATGCACCCATTTCAGAATGCAGTGAAGATGGAAAGCGTGATTACAAGCACCCCATACTGCGCCAATCAAGTAAATCAAACTAGTTAAACTGATAATTATTAATATTATTTGAACACAAGATATTGGCATACATGTCGAATTGGGTTTTCTTTAATTTAAAAAAAAATAATAAAACTAGCAAAAATGGGTCAGAACTCATATAAAAATGAGGTCGATTTGGGGTATTGAACAACTAGAAAAAAAAAAGGACTTACTTGGTGGGCAGTCATCACCAGGGAGTTTACACGCATCACAACAACCATCAAAAGCCCTCTTACATATCGCGCATGTTTCATCATCAACACCCCATGTCCATGAAGCTACTGCATGCCATCTATACATCACACTCGACAAATTCAGTTTTCATAATAGTAAGAAACCACATCTAATAATTTGAAATGAATGGCGAGAAGCATACTCTGTTTTGTAGGCCCACCCGAATTTCATAGGCAATTGGTTAAGAAAGAGCGCAAACAATGGCAAGAAATAAATTCATTCATCATTTGTAGTGGCAAGACCAACTACCAAGTACCACCCCTACATATGGTTTTAAAAAGCGCGTGCTCTGAAGACTTAGGTCCTGAAAGCCAAGGCGGGAGCTTCACGTGCACGAGGCATTGATCTATGTACAATCAAAAAGGCTTTATGTACAACCTGAAGCTGCATATCTCTTATCACGTATACATATCAGCCTTTTATTAAGTAAACCATTCATCATTTTGTTTGGTTTTACATATCAGCCTCCTGCACACCCTACATTTGACCAATTTTGACCCGAATGTGCATGAGGCACCACCTCATGGCCCTGGCGCACTTTTTAAAACCAGTCCTCTATATACAATTCTGTCACATTCGTGGTACATTGACAAGCAACCACTAAAGTTTATGAAGTCCAGAAACAACATAATATATAACAATGCTGTCACATAATAATATTAAGTGTAGAAAGTAACATGGTAAGGATACGCAAAAGCTTAACCTTCATGTCTCCTCAACAACTGCAAAAACAAAATATGCATTTCTTACATCAGCTGGCAGTAAAGGGCAGATAACTTTCATCTACCAGTGTATTGAAAGAACTTCCAAATTATCAGATAGTGTTTTGCACTTATAAAATCAACCAGTTCAGTTTCATTTTTCTATTTTATAAAATCAGCTTTAGGTCGTGTAGAGAAATCAGGACATGTGGCCGGGGTTTGGACCGATCAGAAAACTCTAATTATGTTGATTTCATAAAGATAAACTACTACTATTAACATTAACGTCCGTCAACAATGGCAGTTTTTTAGAACGACAGCAATAATATCATTATCATAACAGACGCAGAAAAACTAAAAACTAGCAACACGCTAAAGAAGAATGAGAGTTAAACGAGTATCATTCATATTCATAGAAATAAAATGAATCTTTTGAAATTAAAATCATGAAAAAATCTACCAAAATCCAAAAACAGGTTCTAAAACATAATAATTGAATATCTGTTCACTTTTATTATCAGAATGCAGAAATAATGGAATAGAATACTGTAAATTCCTAATCAAAAACAATATAATCAATTTAAAACCCAATTTATAATTACTAAATTCCTAATGTAATGCACAAACATCCAAAACACAAATTATTATTAAACACATGAACAATTCCATTAAATTATAAAAAAAAATAATAATAACTCACAATTCACAAGTTCAATCGCTGCTGCAGATAAGGGAGCAGTGCTGCAGCCTGCAGGGGCGGCGCTGCCGGTGGAGAGCGGAGGACGGGAGGCTTTGGTGGCGCCTGTACCTGCTACTGGTTGGCTGGTTGCAGAACGTAAACAACAGCATCGTGTTTTTTTTTTTTTTTGGAATAATGGAAATAAATAATCCCAACTATTCACTATTGGCCAATAACAGTCCCAACTACGAAAATCACCAATATTGGTCCCAACTTTCGACATATTGGAAACCAACGGACCCAAACTAACGGAGGCTAACTCCGTTAGTGTGATGCTGACGTGGCATGCTTAGGTGGCAAGATGATCCTACGTGGCATGCCACGTGGCAAAATAATCCTATGTGGCATCCTACGTGGCATGCCACGTGGCAAAATGATCCTACGTGACATCCTACGTGGCATGCCACGTCAGCATCACACTAACGGAGTTAGCCTCCGTTTGGGTCCGTTGGTTTCCAATATGTCGAAAGTTGGGACCAATATTGGTGATTTTCGTAGTTGGGACTGTTATTGGCCAATAGTGAATAGTTGGGATTATTTATTTCCATTTTTCCTTTTTTTTTTGGGTCCAAGTGAAGATGAAAGTGGGCTTGATGGGGTGGGGTGTGGTGGGCTTGTTTTATTTTAAAGTAAAATACTCGGTATCGATACTGAACCGATACCGTACCGTATGTTTTCGATATCGTTATTAGGTTTTGAGAGTTTTCAAGATCGGTATCGGTTGGTACCGACACCATCCCGAGCTCATCCCTAGCTAGGGAACCATCACAACTTTTAAGTTAAAACTTCGTAATTTTTCATGAAAGAGTGTTTCAACTCTTCGTGAAAAAGTATGTCTTTGGCAGATAAAACCATTGGCAGTTATTCGGTTGTAACCAGTGTTGTAGAACTCGCTAGGCGCTAGTTGGCCGGTGGGGTACCGACTAGGGATTAATCGGATTGGATTTTTATATATATATTTTTACAATGCTAATTTTATACCTTATATGTATAAATTTACGAGTTTAGGCGCCAAATATAAACTAGTGAATATGGAGGGGAGTTAAATATTAAAATACCTAAACTTAAATAACCCTAATCACCTCCATCGTTCACTATATCCCGTTTTTTCTTCCCCATTCCTTCTTACATCGTACGGAACCATCAGACGCAACAAGGGTTCATTGAGTTTCATCGATTTTGCTTCTAAATCATGGATTATCATCCAATTTTGAAGTAAGAACTTGTTTTATTTGATCGATTTGCTCCAATTTTGACCTGTGTTTTAAAAAGCGTGCCTCGAGCGCGCTTAAGCGCGAGGCGCACTGAGGCGCCAGGATTTGCGCCTCATGTAACCCAAGGCGCACCTTGTACAAGAAGCGCAGGAAAAGCGCGATTTTTTGCCAAAAAAATCCCCTGAGGCGCGCGCTTTTTGTACGGGAGGTGTTTTTATGCTTAAAATTGTTATATATGTAGCTAAAAGGGTTGTTAAATCATGTATAAACCTTATTTGTATCTATATTTTGGGTAAATGATGCTAAAAACCTATAGCATATATAAAAAAAATTATATAATCGTCTTGCGCTTCGCGTACAAAAATCCCACCGCTTTTGCGCTTTGCGCCTCGGTTTTGGACCTCGTCGCTTTAGTGCGCTTCGCGCTTTTTAAAACCAAGGTTTTGACCCGTTCGAAATCATTTTTTTACCTAATTTGAGTTTCTAGGTCCGACTAATCGGTGATTAATTGGGACACCGATTAATTGAGTGATTAGCCCAAAATTACTCAGTAAAGTAAAGACTAGCGATTAATCACCTATAACAATACTAAGCCTCTGTAAGTAGGAAAACCGTCAACGGAAGCTCCAATTGCAATAACTCATGATTTCTTATGGATGATTTCCCTATTACAACTTAGAAATAATTTAGTTACTGTTAATCGCCAAGTTGTTGTTAATGCTCATCATATTAAGGGGCAATGCCCTATGGATTATTTATATTTCTTCATTGATTTTAAGTAAATCTCGATTAACCAAAATGGTTTGATTAAACTACAATGACCCTTGGTCCTCAAGTTTCATTCATTAACATAAACATGAATATTATTATAACTAGTCTATTGGATTAGGTATAACTAATAAGTCAAGGTAGATTAACGGTATTTATGAAAAGATTGTCTACATATTAATAAATTGATGTTACTAATAGCAAAGAATCATCATCATCATACTCAGTTAATCCCATCTATAGCAAAGCTAAGGTAGGGTCTAAGAAGGATAAGATGTAGACAGCCTTACCTCTACCCCTAAGAATAGAGAGGCTGCTTCGAGTGAGACCCCCGGCTCGATGTGGTTTGGTATCAAGCCTTGGACATAAGGTACAAAACACTTAGCAATCGGGATAAACCCGATCGGTGCATGTACCCCTTTGTCTTTTGGCTATCCACGCCACCACATGATGCATGACTAACCGTCCGTCGTTGTTAACGTTATTTTCACGAAATTAGTAAAATAACGTTAAAACTAGTGCAACTTTACTTTTGCCCCCCAAGGACCACACATATATACATTATATGCGCACACCGTAAGTGGGGCGTGACTAATATCAAAGAATAAGGATTCAAATCAATGTAGCAACTGATGAACCATTGTCTATATCTCTGTTTGTTTTTGTATAACAAAAGGACTTACACACAATAATACATGGAAGGGATTAAACAACAACTATCACGAATCTAAAACCAATGACAACTGCTATGTAGTTTGCTCAAAGAATCATCAAGCAAAGTAAATAAAGAAAAACAAATCTTAATGATGCCACACGAACATAGAAACCGCATGACGATCTTAACATTGAGGAAGATCGTTAGGAGGAGGTAGCAACGTCTCTGATTCCCCAACTCCGTTTTCAACGATGAACGCCATTGCGAATCCCCAAGCAAGATGAGTATCTATGTGACAGTGCATCAACCAAACTCCTGTAAACATTCAAGAATCAGCTTCATGTTTTTAGTTCAGAAAAAAAAAAAAAATGATCTAGATGAGATTTATAGACTGATGTCGATTTACCTGGATTATCTGCTACGAATCTAATAGCTGCCCATCCTCCAACCGGGACATCAATTGTATTCCTTTGAGGTGGATCAACAAGATTGAAGTTAGCCGGATCTCTCGAAGGATTAAAGTTACCAAAACCTTGACCAACAATATAGAAATGGTATCCATGGAGGTGAACAGGATGATCCTCAGTTGAGAAGATGGATGTATCTTGCAACACAATCTGCACACTAGAACCAAACTTTAGCTTATAAAGTTTTGTCCCCTTAACGGGCTGCCATAGCCCGCGAGAGACGTTGCCAGTGTAATCGAATTGCAGAGGTGGAACAGGTGGAAAGTCTGTTGTGTAGATGTTTGGAATCTTTTGTGTGTAAGCTTGAAGTAAAGACACGCGGTTAGGAAGTACAAAGGATACATTGTTCATGCTAGCACCAAACCTTGTATTATTAGGCCCTTGACATCTAGGTCCAGGAGTGCAGTTAAAGAACCCGAACCCCATTGTGAAAAACAGGTTCTCGTCTATTTTTGTAGGCACCGCTACTTTACCTGGACTCTTTATTTGGTTTGAGAACGCGGTGACTGTGTTAGTGTCATTAAAGAATGGAAGTTGTGGTAAAATTGGCCTTGAAGTGGCAGATTTGTACTCTAAGATAGCCGTAGCGGTGGTGTTGTCAAAGGGCGCGTTTCTAGCTGTTGCATAAGCTCGTGCAGCCATGTAGTACCGGCCAGGCTGTTGATCAGCGGTCAGGAGGACATCTGTGGTTTGACCAGGCCCGACCATGATGACATTGGTTGTGAATTGTTTGGTGTAAACAGCATCAGTAGCAACCACAGTTAGCTTGTGGTTAGCTACACTGAAAAAGAGCTGTTGATTGAGTGCAGCATTGATGACTCTCAGAAGAACTCTATCACCTCTGTTCACTGAAAGTCTAGTAGTACTTTGGCTCGAGCATCGAAAAAGATCACCAGGTTGCCCGTTGATGGTGATAGCATCCGATACATTTGGAGCTGCACCAGTGAACAACGCTTGGCGTAGAACACTAATAACCTTTCTGTCCCACCACTCGCCTATATCATCATCAACAATGAACAAATCGATTTACTATATTAGGAACTAATTCTAAGACCAAAATTATATCAGCGTAACTACGTAAATTTAAGTTACCTAGAATAACCGGAAACTCAATAGTGGGCTTTGGAAAGGGGTAAAAAGAACCGGACTTAGGACGGATAACAAGTGCACCATAGACAGTAGCACGTAGCCATCGGCTATGAGCATGCCACCACAACGTTCCCTCCTGGTCTGTTATTGTAAACCTGTATGTGTAACTTCCTCCAGGTCGGATTGGGCATTGGGTCACAAATTCAGGCCCATCAGCCCATGGGTTTCGCAGTTGGCGTAATCCATGCCTAAAAAAGACAGTAAACAATTATAGCATCATTAGCAATGTTCCCTATTGGTTACTAAATCAGTTGTCAATGCATTTAAATTATAGAACTTTACCAATGGATTGTAACATTGTAAGGAGCATCATTTGTGACTTTAACGAAAAGGGTGTCCCCGTTTTGTACATTAATAGTCGGGCCTGGGAATTGGCCGTTAATGTTAACAATTCTATGGTTTCTGCATAGTCTTCTTGCAGCTTGTTCTTGAACCTGTGATATACAAAGGAATACCAATAAGATATGTCATGATAACTTAAAGACGAAAGAAGAATCGGCTTACTTTGAACTCATAGTTATGTATTTCTGCAAATGTAGTAACAGCAAAGGAAACCAGAAGGCTCAAGAATAGAGCCCGAGAGATCGATCGCGACATCGTGTGTGTTTGTTTTTTGCTACTGATGAATATTGTTGTTTAAACACTTTTAAGTAAAGAGAAGCTATGTTTTGTGTTTGGATGGTGGTAAAGAGTAGTTTATATAGACATAGTTTGTTATGGGGTTAGGTTATGAGTCAATAGTGAAGTTAGAAAGCTTGGTTGATTTTGGTGCAACCACTAGTCTTATTTATTTTTTAACATGAAGCATGACACTTATTATTATTTTTTAGTGATGCATGGAACTGGTACATATATAGCTCTCTTTTTATTAATTGTTATTATCAAAAGTAGCTATATATAACATGTTAAAACGAGTTCGGATCAAATATATAAAATTATGAAGTAAAATGACAAGGGTCATGACGTCGCATTAGATCAAGCTCGGTTAACTAGGGTCACATATTAGATTGAAATGGGTCGGGTCCGGTCAAGCAGTTCAAACAGGTGGTTTTGGATATGTAACCCCTAGGGACCCTCATCAATTAGTTAATATCAATGTTTTGGTTAGAGTTGGTTTACTTACTTGTCCTTCTCAACCATTTAAAGTCAACATCATTCAATAAAATTACAATAATTGAATTGTTTTGAAACAATGTTGTTCAGCTACAAAATGTTGTTTTGTAATTGTTATTAGTTATTATGATTAAACAGTTATTATGACTAGTAAACAAATTACAGAAACTATGGGTGAAAGTGTGAAACTGACACGTGTGTTTCTTAATTGTTTATAGTAAAAGGGAACCTTGATTAGGCAACCTTGTCTAACCAAGCCAAAAGAAGGTTTTGGTGCAACCACTAACTGTAATCTGTTCTTTTTTCACATTTTACTTGCCATTTAAGACATGCAAAACTTGCCTATTAACACCTGAGGCAATGTATTTGTCCGTAACCTAGGGGGCCGATACTAGTGTCGTGTGGCACCGGTGAAAAAAGATTGGTTTGTTTATGCGGAACTCAAGTGAAGTCGTATATTTTTCAAACGAACGGCTATAAAAAGTGTCATCAAAATTTTACACAAAAGGTGTTCTCAAAACCGATTTTTCTTCATAACTTTATGGCATTGCCTTGTTGTATACCCTTTTCTGTATGCAGCCAGAGGTATAAAAAATGTATACAGGAGTACGACCCTTGATAATATGCAAGAACACACTAAAAATCTTAAGAAGAATTTTATACAGCAAGTGTTTCAGGTCACAACCCAACCAGCACAAAAATGTACCCATCATCTAACCCACCAGGCCTGCCCTTTTGCCACCTCTGATAACTATTTTATATAACAACAATTTCAATTGTTGTTAACAGTACTAATTACTTTAGTTGCCCATAATATTATTTTTCCTTTTCTTTTAATTAGTTTGCTTATATTTTTTTGCGTTGGCGCTAAACTTCAATAGAGCATTAGAGTTATCATACGGCCTCCAAACTCTAATACTTCTTTTATTATAAACGATTTACGTTTATACCCATAAACTTTTATAAATTTATAATAAGAAAGTTTATTAATCTTGTTAAATACATATATCAATGAATGTTTAACAGAAAAATAATTTCAATACTAGTTTCTTATTCTTACCTCAAAGGATTTCTGACCATTAGAAACAGACATGACCTGATCAGCGATGTCTTATGGGACGTCTTACGAAAAGCAGGGATTTCAGCTAGGAAAGAAGCCCTAGTTAACTTTTTGACGGATCCACTTGAGGGACGGTCCACCCTAAGGCCAGTGGATGTCCTTGTGTTCGGGTGGGCGCAGGGCAAACACGCGTGCGTTGATCTCACATGGGTGTCTCCTTTGGTGGGACTTCAGGATTCGAGGTTTGTGGCAGGGCAGGCAGTCTTAAAAGCTGAATCCAAGAAAGTTGACAAACATGAAGCTGTTTGTCTGGAAAACAAACACGTCTTTGTGTCATTCGCTTTTGACACATTTGGGGCCTTGCTCCCGAAGCAATCCGGTTTTTAGATCGAGTGCAATGTAAGATAATGAAATATTGGATTGATATTATTGAATAGTTAGGTTACAATATATAGAGCATACAAGAAACCCTAAAACCTAACTAAGCCCGTGGGCCCATACTAATAAACCATAGTCTGATAATACTATCTAATACTCCTCCGCAGTCAGAGCAGAAGGAAACTAGAAGCTCAGACTGGGAAAACAAAAACATAAAAAAACAATATTAATATGATAAACGTGCTTCGTTCGGCTCAAAAATCCTAACTTTTGTCAACAAATCCATACTTTGGTTGACGTTGCCATCCATATTTTGTCTCATTGTGCTAGCCATGGTTTTGCTTCATTTGTCATCCAATATCTTCAAATAAAAGTTGCAAAACAATGATCTATAGTTGTGGTCTTCAAAAGCATGTGGTTGTGGGGTTGAGTTTTTACACAAGTGACTAGTAAAGCCATTTATCTTCAAAAACTATCACCAATTTTGTTGGGATTGCGCGGCTACAATTCATTAGTTATTGATTCTCGCAATGGTAAAACATGATCTACTAGAGCTAAGTCGACAACCAGGGACCGTAGTCATGTGGCGGCATGTCGAGGCAAGTAGGCGATGGTCTCTTGGATCCGTAAATGAAGAGATGAGTTTTGTAGATCTAAAAAGAAAAAGAACTCAAGGCCGGTGACCATGGCCACTCGACGGTCTCTTGCGTCCATAGACGAAGAGATAAGATCCGTAAAACTAAAAAGCAAAAAATAATCAATCAAACCGTGGTTTGAGATCAGTGGGCGTGGACCTTAGTCACACGAAAATACCGATTAAATAAAGAAAAGAAAAAGATAAGAAGTGACCACTTCAATTTAGGAGCCATAGAAACGAAACAAATGAATGATGGTGAATAAGTAAGAATAAAACCCAACCTATGTATGAAGATATTGTTCTTTGCGTCACTCCTATGCAGACCCAAAAGACAAAAAAACAATTCATCAAGTGATTATAAAGAATAAGGGAATCCAAAACAAGACATGGATGATGAATTAGTAGATCCCAACCCAAAGCAAACCATGAAACCAATATATAAAGCCCGATGAATAAAAAATATAAATAGATACCAAACAAAAAAAAAAATCGGCCAACTCAAACACATATAACTAAGATTAGAAGTGATCGAAAATGATGGAACTGATCATAAGTAATCAGCAAAGTGAGGCGACAAGATAGTAGACAAAGGCGGTGGCGCTAAGACATAAGAAATTCACAGAACATGATTTCGTTGAGAACGGCCAAAATCTTGAATCGAAAACGAAGCTTTTATTTGAACGAAAAAGCATGAAAAGAGAAAATAATCAAAACAGCGAACGAAAAAGCATGAAAAGCATGAAAACAGAAAATAATCAAAATAGAAAACGGAGGTGGGACAGGGCGGCAGCGACAGTGTCGGCACACCGCCCTGTCTTAGGGTTTGAACACGGTGGCGACGGTTAGGGTTTGTATTTTTTTTTTTTTTTTTTTTTTTTTGGTTGCGCGGCAGAGACGGTAGAGAGCCTAGGCTGGCTCTGATACCATGTAAGATAATGAAATATTGGATTGATATTATTGAATAGTTAGGTTACAATATATAGAGCATACAAGAAACCCTAAAACCTAAGCCCGTGGGCCCATACTAATAAACCATAGTCTGATAATACTATCTAATATGCAAAAGGTGGTGCAGAGTAACTCTCCTGCGGCCAAAGACACAAGCTTCATATTTAATAGAGTTGGCTTTACCATTCAAAAAAGAGTTGCGGCGCAGCTTGTTGCCCGTCTACCCACCGCTCACATATAATTCTTGTTAGTTGCTTAAAGTGAAATGAACCTTATTTTAAAAAAAAAAAAAAAAAAAAAAAAAAAAAAAAAAAAACAGAAATAACCAAGTCCACTGCATCCAGGAAGGGGAAATTTTGAGTTCTGAAAAGTCTTTTTAATAACTATTAGACTGAATGCTATGGTTTCGGTAAAGCATTCGGGCATTGCTGGTAAATTCCCCAATATGTTGCGAACAGTACGAGATGAGGCTAAAGCTATCGCGAAAGAAAAAAATGTAGAGGTTGGAGACGATATGTCTGTTCTTATTGACTTTAAACCGCCATGGATAAAATCTGAGATATGGGAACAAATGGTTAACCATTGGAACACACCTGAGTGGAAAGCAAAGTCTTTAAGAAATAAAGCTATTAGGCGTAAGGCAACTGGGGGAAAACATACATTAGGATCTCAAACCTATGTGACAGCGAAAAGAAAAGCGGTAAAAATTGTTAATTACCCTCTTTTAGTGTGTGTGTGTGTATATATATATATATATATATATATATATCATGCCAATATATTATCATTTTATTAACTATAACTTCAACATTTGTAGGCTAAGATACTTGGGCGTGAACTGTCAGCTCATGAGATGTGGAAGCAGTCACACTGCAAGAAAGGAAGCAGACCATTGGATAAAGATCCTAGTTGTAGCAGTTCGATACTTTTGGACGTTGATTCAGAAGGGGACGTTCAAGCAGAAAATCTGGTCTGGGTTGACGATAGGGCAGAGGAGACTTGGGTAAGTTGACAGATTAGTAAATCCTAAAAACATATTTCCAAAGAAAAAGGTTATTACAATGAAATTTGAATAATATAGTTATATGTTCATCCCAATAGGTTAAATATGATGGGCTTCTTGTGGAGAAGTATGGGAAAGAACGTAGCAAACATCCAAAATTTGATGAAGACTTGTGGTCACGAGCTGTGGGCAAGAATAAAGGAAAAGTGTACGGGTTAGGCAGTGTTAGTGACCCGTGTGTACATGACAGAGAAGACCCTGAGGTATGTTTATTCCTTTATAGACCTTAATTTTTTAAAATTAAAAAGTTACTAATCTCTAATATAAGTGAAATCACATATACTAGTAACTTTTGTGCATTTGTATCATTTCCCAATATTATTGGGTTTGTTTGGTTTGTGATGTCTAGTTTTTATTGATAGGTTTGATGCTTTCAATGTAGTGAGAATGTGTAGGAATTTCTTATTTTAAGTTGATTACACTTTCTTTGTAGGTTGTTTCGTACCAAATTTGTTTTTGACATTAGGTAGAATTTCATTCTTGGTATGTAAACATACTGCATGCTAGTTGGCCTTATAGCACTTAAATTGTAACTTAGAATTGGATTTTGTTTTTCTACAACTAGCTTGACCCATTATCAGTTTCTTTAATTCTGACTTCTTGATTCTATTCTTATGTGGTTTTGTAGATTGAAAAGTTGAACTTAGTTATCACGGAGCTCATTAAGGAAAAAAATGAAGAAAAAGAAAGGTTAAATGGAATTATTGCGGAATTGTTGGCTGAAAAAGAAAAAGATAAGGTGGAAAAGGATGCTATGAATAATAGGATGTCACAAATTGAAACTATGTTAACGGCTACCGTTCGAAAATAGGCTACAAACACTTGGTTTTGAATGTTTCGATTGTTATCATGTTAGGATGGTTTCTGTTATTTGACATTGCAGTTGGTATTTTTATTTTACTGAAACAAAGATGTTTTATATAAATTTGGGATTTCCGAATTTTGTTGGAATGATTTATGCAATTTTGTAATTTTATTGAAATTGTTGGGGTTGGCAATCCAAGTCCCACATGGAAAAAATAAGGAAGGGATGACTTCCTTATAAGTGAGTGCACACTCCAATTAGTATGAGGCCTTTTGGGAAGGAGCCCAAAAACAAATCCGTGAGGGCTTGGCCCAAAGCGGACAATATCATACTAATGTGGTGTGGAGTGTGCATGCGGTCCGATCCAGTGGGTGACTCAAGCTATAACAAGTGGTATCAGAGCCAGGTTCGGCTGGAATACGACCCCTTGCGATGGTTGCTACGGTTGATTGTAGCCTTGTGTCGAAAGTCCTCCTGATAGTATGGTTCAGGCGGCGTGTCCCGTGGTGGTAGCGACGGTACAAGATGGTGTTTCGCTGAAGGGGAGGCCATGAGTTATGTGGTCCTTGGCTTGAGGGGAGGATTGTTGGGGTTGGCAATCCAAGTCCCACATGGAAGAAATAAGGAAGGGATGACTTCCTTATAAGTGAGTGCACACTCCAATTAGTATGAGGCCTTTTGGGAAGGAGCCCAAAAACAAATCCGTGAGGGCTTGGCCCAAAGCGGACAATATCATACTAATGTGGTGTGGAGTGTGCATGCGGTCCGATCCGGTGGGTGACTCAAGTTATAACAGAAATGTAATTTTAATTGATGCTGTGACTAAATGGTGGAAAATTTTATTGACTAAATTGTTATTTTCAATGAAAATGGTGGCTAAATGGTGAAAAATATAGGTGAGTAAATGTTTATATTCAATAAAAATGGTGGCTAAATGGTGATAGATTTCCGTGACTAAATGGTTTTAATGGTATGAAAACGGTAGCAAAAAAACATGAAATGATGAGCAATTTCGGTGGCTAAATGGTGGCAAAAAACCCCTCACAACTTGGTAGCAAACAAGGTGACTAAATGATGAGGAATATGGGTGGCTAAATGGTGACAAAAAACCCGTCACAACTCGGTAGCAAACAAGGTGACTAAATGGTGAGGAATATGGGTGGCTAAATGGTGGCAAAAGATCCGTCACAACTCGGTAGCAAAACACTGGACCGTGGAAAACAAAGAGCGGTCGCAAATTTTTTGACCTTTTTTGTGGTGGCAAAAATTTAGTAGCAAAATATTAAAATGGTCGCTATTTGGTGGCATTAGGGCAATTCACACGGGGGCTTTTGCCACCACCATTTCGGTGGTAAAATGGTGGCAACACAGCAATTGCTATCATTTAGCGACCGAAAATTTGGTGACAAAAGCCCAGTTTTCTAGTAGTGACTTTCCCCCAAGGGGAACACCCCCGTCCCCCCCCCCCCCCCCCCCAAAAAAAAAAAAAAAAAAAAAAAAAAAAAACCTCGGTGACTTCGGGGCCAACTCACCCTTCTCCCCGAGCTCTTTTTTTTTGTCTTTTTCTTGTTAAAAATTAATAAAAAAAATGAAAGGGGAAAGAAGGGGAAACCATTTCCTTAGTTTGGGGGAGGGGAAGGGGGAAATGACGTGGCGCTGATGTGGAATTTGGGGGAGTTAGGGGAAGTATACACCACACCTAATAGTCTTAATGTATGTATTATCTTACTAAAATATAGTATGGTGTGGATCAACAAGAAGATGTATGCATAAAAGCGTTTGCCCCAAGGAGGGGTCCTAGATTTTCGTCTATTTTTTGGAATTGGAAATGTGTGGAAATCTTAAGAACGATAATCTTATGATATGTTTGGAATCTCTTATGCTTTTTAATTCACTAAGTTTTTAAAGTTTAATTCATTAAGTATTTAATAAAATTCATCCATAGTGGTGGAGTGGTGGAGTGGCTTTTGTTTCACCTATGTGATCAAAGGTTCAATCCCCACTTTCATCATTTATGGTTTGGTATCCGGTGAAGATCGAATACGGGTGGCGCCGGTTCGAATCTGATGGGCGGCGAGGTTTTACCGAGTTCTATAACACTGTCGTGCCTTCAGGCGGGTGGGGCTCGGGTTTCCGCGCATCGGGAGAAGGCGGGAGCTGCTGGAGATCGAGTAGTTGATTCTTGGGCACGGCGCCCCGCAAGGGTGGTTGCCACACAGTTGTTCGCCGATCAAAAAAAAAAGTATTTAATAAAATCCATTTCATGAATAAAATGTGACAAATTATCCAATAAACAACACTAAATTTTACAAGTAGCATCTTGGTTGTTACTTTGAAACATAACAATGTTACTAATCTCGCTAATATTGAAATTGATAAAACGAAATGATTCAATAATTAAAAAAAAAAAGATTATTTAGGAATACACATTGAATATTGATATTACGCATTGAATTTCTGGTTGTAGATCCATAATCAAAGAAGTGTTTGGATTAAACCGAAATAACTAGTTGTGATAGGCATCAATAAGCTAAATGAAATATGTTCTTTTTATACATATGTTTATACAAAGACAATTACATGAGTTTCCTTTTTCGCAAAATAGGAGAGAAACAAAAATACAAATTGCAAATTTTTGATTCAGATATCATTATATACAGCTCTAATAAGGATAAAGTCAAAACTTTATAAAAAAGAAAGTGATTGGTATTCTATAACATCTATAGATACTGCGTTTGCAATCAGCATGAGCTTTTTCCTAAGTAGATTTTTTTTGGGCCACCCTCTCACGCTAGGTTCTTTTCTGGGGTACCGTAATGAGGGGTGAGTTGTTCCCACGGAAAAGCATGTCGCATGGCCTTAAAAGGAGCAACATGTTTCTCATTTACTACAACAAATCATTTGGCTAACCCTAAATCTTCAAATGTTGTGATTCTAAACATCCAATTAATGGTTTAAGGATTGTTCTTTTTTGCAACTAAATATGTGGTTGAGGATTACGAAAATGTTTTAACCCATTTTTCTTTTCTTTTTTTGTTTTGCATATCTTTTGACACCCGTTGCTTAAAATTTTATAATATGTGGGCCCATTTACAAATCCAAACAAAACCCTTAATTATTATTTGTATAGACAAGGCAAATTAAGTCAATTGCTGAACATTAACACAAGCTTGGCTAAATTCTTATAGTTGGTTTGATTTGATTAAAATTTTCTTATAAAGTACAAATGTCTTTTTTCCTATGTAGACTTGACACATTTGGATCATTTCAGTATGTGCTTCCAAAACTCCTGTCAATTGTCAATCTTCTTAAGCTCTTCCAAAACTCTTATCAAGACTAGATTGCTTCTATATAAACCCTTTCATTGAGGGCTCCACAATGGGTGGGCCTTTATCGGACTCATATGAGATGAACTTTATAGCACATTTTTTACTATATGTCCAATTATCCACTATGAGTAGGCCTTTATTGGACTCATTATGAAATGGACTTTACGACACATTTGACTATATGTCTACTATGGGTGGGACTTTATCGGGCCTACAGGTTATCCACTTGAGTTATGTAGTTTTTATAGCCTGCGCTGATTAGTTCATGATTGCCTTGAATTGATTCGAAAGTGTTGATCATATCATACTATATTAACACCATCACCAATGCAATGCAATGCAATACAATTGAGATGCATTTATGACGTGGATGATGAGTTAGACGAGAGAGAGAATAAAGTAGGGTTGAGCAAATTACGGTTCGGAACTGCTAGAACCGAGGAACCGAAACAGAACCATTAGATCCGAACTGTATTCTTGTATTTATAGTTCGGTTCCGGTTCTTAAATTTTGGTGAAAACGGTTCCCGGTTCGGTTTGGTTCAGAACCGTGGTTCTGTTTAAAGAACCGCTCGAACCGGGTTAGGTTAAAACTTTAAATATTATATTTAAAACCCTATTAATTTAGTGGGCTTTTCCAAGTAGTTTGTAGGCCGACTATCCACATTTTCAATTCCCAACTTTAATCTTTATATATAATATTGTTCGAGTCATGTTAACTATATAATATCTAACAAATTTATATAATATCCCAACAATCAAGCCCAGTAAAATCCCACAAATAGCAAAGCTATTAGTAGGGTCTGGGGAGGGTGGGATGTAGGCCAGCCTTACCTCTACCCCTAAGGATAGAGAGACCGCTTCCAGGGAGACCCTCTGCTCAAACACACAACGAAAAACATACACACCCAAAAAAAATTGAAAGCAATATCTAACAAATTTGTTTAGATAGGAATTCCATTCGAAATATATAATTTCTATAAAAACGTATAGAGTACAATAAAGAGACGAAATTAGCTTAAACTGAGAATCAACGATTATAAATTCATTTATAAGGTGCACAGGTTGGCCTATAATGTGTAGCGGACAATGATGTAATATAACATGTGATACTAGGAATGCATGACACATATCATTCGTAGTGTCAAAATTACAGTCATTGCGTATATGTGGTTGGTCCGTGCACTTCTAAACATGTATCATAGGTCTGTAATATGACTAGGAGGGTGTTTGGGATTGATTAATCAAAACAAATTATGCGTTTTGAAAAAGCAGGGGTGAAGCTGCTTATAGATTATTGCGTTTTGGTAGTCTAAAAAACTGATTATCTGCGTTTTCAAAACGCAATCCCAAACACTAAAAATTGATTATCTGCATTTTCAAAACGCAATAATCTAAAAACCAGGATCAAAACGCAATCCCAAACACCCTTTAGGACACCATACTTTAGTTTAGTAAAGTTGCCTTTGATTTAATTATTAGTTTTAGGATTTAATTGACAACCGGTTCCGGCAAGAACCATTTAACTCGGTTCCGAACTGAGCCGGTAGGTTTTTATACGGTCCGGTTCCAGTTCTTATATTTATCACTAAACGGTTTCGGTTCGGTTCTGAACCGTTGCACACCCCTACATTTAACAGTAGGCAAACGGACAACAAGTTGCACTGCGGCTACCCTATTAAATTAGTAAAGATAAAAAAAAAACTTTTATTTCTATAAAATTCCACAAGATTTTACAATAATAAAAACTAAAAAACACACCCTAATTAACAAAATCATAAAAGGAAACAAAACAAGATTATGAAAGGGAGAATCAAGAATCTTGAATTCAACTCAAAATTATAAAATAGTTTCCAAGTTTACATTTTTATACCTCAGTTTGAGGTAAAAGAGTGAGCTTTGTGTAAACCCCATCATTCTTCTTGTTTGCCTGTTACAAAAAATTGGGTAAAACAAAAAACACATTCAATAAAAAGTGAAATTAATAGAAACAAACAATACCCAATACATAAAAAAGGTAACTTTAACAACTTACAAGCAATTGAACATCAACAATCTTGCAAAAGATCTGAGAAGGCAGTCCAAAAGAAGGAACATCAATGGTTGAAAAGTGAGTTGATGAATGTGAAACAATATGTTCCAAATGACCTTGAGGAAAATAAACTCCATTTCCTTTGTTTGTGAGAGTGGTTAGAGGGATAGCACAAGCATGCCAAAGCTCCATGCAAATAGATGATGAGTTTGGAGGCTTTAAGGAAGAGTTTGAGGAGTTTGAAGATGTTGATAGTGATGAATAATCCCCTCTGAAGAAACAATGAGTGTTGGCTAGGGGTAAAGCCGGGGGGTCGCTACTCGTGTTCACTGTAGGATATAACCTTTTGCGCACACTGAGGTTAGATCCGTGGCCCGTGAGGTATATAGAGGATCAAGGTAATCCACAAACACAGGATATAAGTGGTTCGGTCTCAATGACCTACGTCCACTGTCAAAGTATAATGTTTATTACTCGAAGGATTACAAGTGTAAAGAAATATACAAGTAAGAAATACAAGTGCGTATGTGTAATTTGAGAATTGATCGGCCCTATAAAAGGTGTAGAAGTCCTCTTTTTATAGAGGTTGTGTGGGTCGGGTGCCGCGGCTCATAACAGGCGCAATTGGCTTGGGCCCGGGAGTTGGGCCTGCCTTCAATAAGACCACTTGGTTGGATACGGACCAAGGTTGGGCATAAAGCAAACCGGGTGCAAGTGGCATATTGTCATTTGTCCACGTGGCGTGCTGTGGTTCGTTGTCAGGGGCGGCGCCCTGCCACTAGTACACGTGGCGCCTTGTAGTTGACTGCAAGGATCTCTTTTTCTTGCTGTTGCCAGAGTGTGTCAGGCGGCTTGCTGAGGTGACGTCTGACACATAGGAGATAGTGTAGCAAGTGGGAGTTTAAGGGGAGCTGCATGTTGGTTCTGCCAGTTATTACTTTCCGCGGGTGAGTTGTACTCTCACTTGCAAGTTGGAGTCCGCGGAGGCGTATAATGAGCCTGGAGTTGTCATTTCGAATGGTAAAGCTCTTCGCGGATCTATTAAAATAATAATATTGTGGGTTAGGGTGCACCTACCCGCGAGAAGTAGTACCTAACCCTTCACCCTCCATCTGCATTTTGACCACTAACTGCATGGTTTAGATCAATCTCCATCACAATATCCTATCTTCCCAAGTGAGTCTTGAAACTTAAAAGATGAGGGTTTTTTTTTTTTTAAAGATAAGAACAAGCAAGTTGGTTCTTGATCTTTGGAATGAAGTCAAATCATGGTGAAAAATTCAAGAACAACATGAAAAGACATGGTTTTTGTAAACTTTTGTGTCAACGCAGATTATTCTTTATTAATCAAGAACAAGATGCACAAAAGTCTGACAAGGTACAAAGAAATGACAAGATGCAAAATACAAATAACCTCACTACAATAAATCCCTTAATCACTCAGATGATCAACAACAATACAAAAGGAGAATACTGGATTATAAGATCAAGATGATCTATATAATCAAACCCTAATTGTTACGAGAGAGAACACAATAAGAGAGAAAGTGAGGAAGACTGAGATAATAGAAAAGTGTAAAATGGAAGAAACACAACAATATTTATATTGGAAACTTTGTGTTTCTTCAAATAAGATCAACGGCCAACAAAGAAGAGATCCAACGGATAAGAATCACTTGTACTTCTTCACATGGATTGCCACCTCAGCTACATACCCACAAGTGGACCAAAGGCCAACACTGAAACAACTACCTGCTGGGGCTCCTGAAAAGAATATGGGCTGCAAGACTTGGGCTTCCACATCAACAGACAAGACCCATTCGAACAGAACTAATAGCCCACAATCAAAACCTGCAAAAATCCTTGTGTAATATGTTCAAACATTTTCATAAACAAGAAATAAAATTGAATCAATACTAACCTTTTTAACAGTTTTTGAGGATATATTCAAACAAGAAAGATTAATAATAATAATAATAATAATAATAATAATAATAATAATAATAATGTCAAAATTACAGTCATTGCATATATGCGGTTGAGCAATTCACGGTTCGGAACCGCTAGAACCGAGGAACCGAAACAGAACCACTAGATCCGAACTGTATTCTTGTATTTACGGTTCGGTTCCGGTTCTTAAATTTTGGTGAAAACGGTTACCGGTTTAGTTCGGTTTATAACCGCGGTTCTGTTTAAAGAACCGGTTTAAGTTAAAACTTTAAATATTATATTTAAAACCCTATTAATTTAGTGGCATTTTCCAAGTAGTTTGTAGACCGACTATCCACATTTTCAATTCCTAACTTTAATCTTTATAAATAATATTGTTCGAGTCATGTTAACTATATAATATCTAACAAATTTGTTTAGATAGGAGTTCCATTTGAAATATAAAATTTCTATAAAAACATATAGAGTACAATAAAGAGAACGGAAATAGCTTAAACTGAGAATCAACGCTTACAAATTCATTTATAAGGTGCGCATGTTGGCCTATAATGTGTGTCGGACAATGATGTAGTATAACATGTGATATTAGGAATGCATGACACATATCATCCGTAATGTCAAAATTACAATCATTGCATATATGCGGTTGGTCCGTGCACTTTTAAACATGTATCATAGGTACGTAAATAACGTAATATGACTAGGACACCACATTTTAGTTTAGTACAGTTGCCTTTGATTTAATTGTTAGTTTTAGGATTTAATTGACAATCGGTTCCGGCAAGAACCATTTACACGAGAACCGTTTAACTCTGTTTCGAACCGAACCGGGAGGTTTTTATACGGTCCGATTCCGGTTCTTCTATTTAGCACTAAACGGTTTTGGTTCGGTTCCGGTTCGGGTCGGTTCGGTCCGGTTCTGAACCCTTGCACACCCCTAGAATAAAAAATGGGGTATACAAGTTCTTGGCTAAGTGCATGCATTTATGGAGAGAATAAAGTTTGTGAGTAGTGGAGTTTCAAATGAAGAACGAGAAAGAGAAAAAATAGTGAGTAGTGAGATAATGTGAATTTTTTTTTTACAAAAATTATCATCTTGCATTGGTGATGGTAAAATTTACCTTTTTACTATGCATGTATACATGGGAATGCATTTAAATGAGACATTCTCTTGCCTTAAAATTTTCATTTCGTTCATGGATATGAATACAACTCTAAACTAACCCCCAAAACTCATCCAATTTAACTAACCCTTCACTCCCTCTTTAACCAACACCCCTCACCCCCACATATTTTAAAGGGTCTCATAAATTTATCACATAATCCAAGCTCCCTTACCCACTTATCAGCACCAAAATAGAGTAAAGCTCTCGATCTCAATGTTTTTTAACATTGTACCCTTACATTCCACCTAGGGGCTAGGGGTGTAAACAAGCCAAGGCAATCCCGTGCTAGTTTAGGCTCAAGCTATGTTTGTTTACTTAGGAGAGAACGACTCATGAGCTCCATTTCTAAAACTTGAGCTCAGCTCGTGAGTAGTATTTCAAACTCGAGCTCGGCTCGTTTATTATTTTAGGTATTTGACATATATAGTTTTATAATTATTTACATATATATTTATAATTATAACTTTTATATATTTTTTTAAACATATATTGCCTAATTATTTTTATCACATTTTATATATAATAGTTATGTAAATAAAAAACTCGTTTGGCTTGCGAGTCAGCTTGAGCTCGATATGTGAAGCTTGAGCTTGAGCCATTTATCAAATGAGCCTCAATAAAAGCTCAGGCGCCTTTAAACTTGGCTTGATTTCAGTTTTTTGCGAGCCGAGCTTGTGTAACTTACCGACGGCTTGACTCGTTTGCACCCCTAATTCCATCACTGACCAACCCCCCCCCCCCCCTCCCTCCCGCAGTTTTTTAACCCTTATAATCAGTTTAGACCATAAAAGTGCCCTCTTGACCTAGAACATCCATCACCATTTTTTGATCATAACTTAATTAGTTTTGTGACTATAAATCTATAATTCGTTCAACCCTCCAACCACAAAACTATTGATAAGCATTTGACTCAAAACCTTTTGCTACATGCATCGACCCCTCCTTTAAAAGAAGAAAATGGTCCCAGCACTCATTTTTATGATACGAAAAGAAATAACACAAATAAAGTTTACCAACAATCTCACCCCATTCACTTTTGCTTTACAAAAAATGAGTTTGTTATTAAATTTTTAAATAAGTAGCCTCTATTTTCATACCTTTCCTATATTCAAACCACAATAATTCTAAAAGAGAAACAACATACTCAAAATAACACTTAACACACTAGCTATGTTTAATGGCAGAATCATAACTTTTTTCATAATAACTTTTTTAATTTGTTAGGTATATTAACTTTTTCAATTTTTTACTATTGTTACTTTTTTTTGAATGCTTAATTTTATTCTAATCAAATTACATAACAAATGGATAAAAATATGTAAAAAGTAAGTAAATAATTTAAAAAATTAAATTCATGCATACATTGTTAAATTTTTAAAACAACGAAAGTAAAGTAGCAAATTAATTAAGTAGTTCTTGAAATTTGAATAAAGCCGTGAATTATAAAAAGTAAAAGCAAAATTATCACATTTTCAAACTCTAGTCTAGTAAGCGATTAAATACTAACTTAGCGGTTAAAATGAGAGATAAAATGGATATCGCTATTACAGATAGAATGAAAAATAAAGTGTTTGGTTGTTTAATGTAATCGAATCACTCATTACACAATATATTTCATTTCCTCAAAATTATTTCATCCACCCCCGTGGTTTTTGTCATTCCATCCATCTTTCACCTTTCATTAACATCACAACCCACCGTCACCACCCGTCGCCGTCGCCACCACCCATTACCACCGCCGTCACCCACCACCACTGTTGCCACGACGCCACCCACCAAAACCGTCATCGCCACCCACCACAACCACTACCGCCACTCAATCGCCATGGCCACCGCCGCCACCAACACTGCCACCCACTCGCTACTGCCGTTGCCACATCGCCACCGTCACCCGCCGCCGCCACTTACCTGCCATCGCCACTTACCTGCCACCCCTGCCCTCCACAGCCGTCACCACCACCCACCTTCACCGCCACGGCCACTCACCATCAGTCGCCACCTATCACCATCCACCATCATCCGCTATTGCACTCTTTTTTTCTTCGATTTAACTGGTGTACATGATATATTTTGAAGGTCCAACTATGGAAAAGCTTATCTCCAATATTAAGCTAACAAAAAGCCCGGATGTCGAGGGTTTAACGGCCCCTTGACCCTCATGTGGTTCCGCCTATGACGATGATCTAACCGCTCTCTAGTAGCTCATGAGTAGGTAAACTCATGAGTTCAAGTCCCGCAAAGAGAAGAAATTTGCCGTTCAAAAAAAAAAAGGTAAACTCGTTTACACCCTTGTAAAAAGAATTCAATATTATCTTAAGTGCTTGAAAACTTAACATGAGATAGCCTTATATGACATACATTAGACCGGTGGGTGTGCTGCCGCTCCGGCAAAGAAGACGGGCCGCCACCCACCAATCACAAGGCACAAGGCACGGCATCAACGGCAAGGGATTGCCGGGCATGCCGTTGCCGGCCCTGGGGGGCGGTGTAGCCCGGGGCGGCTTGGCGATGCCGGCCCCTTGCCGGTCCCCATACCGGATCGTCTAAACAACACGTATTGCGATAATCATGGCCACGCCTTTATTGATTTGAAAAGGTCCTAACATCCGATAGATATCTTCAGATGTTTTTTTATAACATTCAATGCTGATGTTGTAATCAGTTGCTAAAAAGTAAAACAGTAACTACAAAGATTTTGATCGAATCAAACTCTATATTGTAAGAAAATTCAAATTGGGCCAACTATGAAACGTTCACCTAGTTGACAACACACTCGTATCGATTTTTGTATAAAGTGTACATAACTGAAGAAATTAGAGAGGAAAAATTAGAACGAACAACTGTCTCAATAATTTAACTAAAAAAACACGTTTATTTTTTAAAATTACTCACTGCATTTTTTAATTTTTACCTTCCGATATACCCACAACAAGTTCAAATAGTAATGAATACCAAACTATCGAATATAGATAGCTAGTGTTAGCTCGTTTCCTTATAGTTTATAGATTCAGAGTAAAAGAGAGAAGTGGATGTGAGTGCCCTAAAACATCACTTAACTAGAATCGCTATAATATAGAAATAGAAAATTTTGATATAAAAAATAAAATAAAATAGTCCCCCTCCATATGTAGAAAATGACTATTTTTTTTTAATGGCCAACGAATAAAAGCCTTGCTACCCGGGGTAACCCAAAGGCAAAAGACGACCTCATACGCTTGTGAATGCAAACAACGATTGTTAACCCGATTCCACCATCTCTAGTTTCGGGGAAAACTCATCGCCCAAAGGCTCCCTGCAAAAAAAAACCTCGATTGAGATCAGATTCGAACTTGAGACTTCTGACCTTCAACCCAAATCTCCGCTTCCTTTCAATATTAGTTAAGCTACAACGAGTTAATTGCTATTTGAGTCCCTGTATTATATTGGTTTTAACTACTTGAATCCAAAGTTGAAAACTTTAACTACTTGCGTCCCTAGCCAGAAATTAACTAGCCTATTGAGTCCAAATTGCTAACTCCTTTAACTAAGTCTGTTAAATTTGTATGAAATGACAAAAATACTCCTATTTATTAGACCAACTTCTTCTTCATCTTGTCTCTCTGTGTCCTCATTCTTTTGCAGCCACAAACCCAAATACTATCTCTCTCTCTCTCTCAAACCTGATTCTCTCTCATCTCACCCACACACTATCGGTCTTTCTCTCTCTCTCTCTCTCTCTCTCTCTCTCTCTCTCTCTCTCTCTCTCTCTATTATTAGCAACGACCGGCCACCAACATGGATGGTCATGGCGGCGCTGTGTAAACGACGCGAAGGGAGGGGGCTGGGTCATTTTTGGTGGTAGCCGGTGGGGTTTCTCGGTCTGATTACGATTGTGGTTATGGTGGTGGTGTCATGGGTTGGTTACAGGGTCGGGCTTGAACCCCCACTACATATCCACCACCGCACCACACCCACCTCACCACCACAACAAACCTCACACACACCTTACACACACAATATGTCCCTTACCCGACCATCCCACTACCATTGCATCATAAACAAATTGCACCACCTCGATCTGAACCCTAACCCCCAAATTCGAACCCGAACCCTAATTCCCAAACAAAAACAGGTCAAAACTCCGAAACCCTAACCTTCTAACATAATCCCCAAACAAAAACAAAACCCTAATGCACCTTCATCTCCTCCCATCCATGCAGCTTCCCTCTTGTTAAACTAAAGTATTAGAAACAAAATGATTTATGCTATAAGCAACACCTCAATGCAGTCTCCATTGTCATATCGATCGTACGGTGCTGAGCTTGATGTAAACAGGAAAGAACATTCACCATTCCAATTAGTGGTACGTTGGGGTGTTGCACAGATTGCAGATGGTGGTGGTGTGGTGGTATGTTAACTTTGGTGGTGGGGGTTGGTGTAGTTGTGTGATGGGGGTAGGGATGTAGAAGATGGCTTAAAGAATGGTTAGGTTTGTACATATAATTCTTTTATTTTTTTTATTAAGTATGGGTGTTTTTGTCTTTTCACTGAAAGTTAACAAACTTAGTTAACGGAATTAGAAATTTGGAATCAATATGTTAGTTAATTTCTAGTTAGGGACTCAAATAGTTAAAGTTTTAAACTTTGGATTTAACTAGTTAAAACCACTATAACACAAGAACTCAAATAGTAATTCACTCATATACAACTTATTGGCTAGAAAATGACTATCTATTTACATTATTTTGTGAGACACTAACAATAAAGTATAAGACACAGAGATGAAGAATTTAAATTATGTAGATGGCTAGATGGATAATGAGATGCTGCTTGCTACTGGCTACTTTGAGCTTTCTAGAATCTAAACAAGATTTATTTACAACAAATTCAGAAAAAAAAAAAAAAAAGTGATTTTTTTAAAAACAGTGTCAAAGAATCCAATGGAAATGTTCGTTAAACCTTAATTAATCTAATGATCATTCATACTTTAACCAAGTACATACATAACCAAAATTTAATAAATATCACACCACCACCAACAATAATAATAATAAAAATCTTAACTGTCAGGTCTTCTTCCCCATCAAACCCTCATCTCTTTCTTTAATAATATTATTATTATTCACAGACTCCGCGTCCTTCCTTTCACTTTCCCGTGATATAACCAATCTCCCATCAATCCTCACAACCAACCAAACCCTTAATTTAACAACAAACCCTAACCCTAACCCAATCCAACCAACCAATCAACCAACGAACGAACCATGTCAGATAACGGCGAAGAAAAGCTAATCGCAGTCGCTCGTCACATAGCCAAAACCCTAGGCCACACCGACAACGCCATGGCCGACGACATCCTTCAAATCTTCTCCAACTTCGACGGCCGTTTACGTGAAAAGTTAACCGAAAACCTAACCGACGTTAACGATCCCAAAACCTCCGTCTCTGTTCTCGACCAGACGTTGAAGTCTCTCGACCGTCAGATCTCCCGTTACGTCACCGTTGACCATCCGATCTGGTCTGACTCAGCTGACGCCTCCTCTTTCCTTGACGCTGTTGACGAACTCGTGTCCACTATTCGTGAGTGGACCCCACTCGCTGCTGATAAATCGGTTACTGTTTGTCTTGATCGAGCTGAGGATTTGCTTCAACAGTGTATGTTTCGGTTGGAAGAAGAGTTTAAACTGTTAATGGAATCTGATAATAATAATAATATTAATAATGTTAATAATAATAATATTAATGTTAATAGAGGTGGTTTTGAATCTGATGAGGATGAGGAGGAGAATGAGAATGAGGGATATGAGGATGTGGAAATACCGGTGGCGCATCCGGTGTCGGATTATAATATTATTATTGATGTGTTACCGGCGGGGACGGTGAACGATTTGCACGAGATATCGAAGCGGATGGTGGGGGCGGGGTATGGGAAGGAGTGTTCGATGGCGTATAGTGTATGTAGGAGGGAGTTTTTGGAGGAGAGTTTGTGTCGGTTAGGGTTTACGGGGGCGGGGAAGGGGGGTAGGGTTGATGAGGAGGATGATGAGGTGGAGATTGATAAGTGGATTAAGGCGATTAATATGGCGGTTAGGGTGTTTTACCCGAGTGAACGGCGGCTTTGTGATAGGGTGTTTGGGTATAGTTCGGCGACGGCTGCGGCGGCGGATCTTTCGTTTATGGAGGCGTGTAGGGTTTCGTGTATGGATTTGGTGAATTTTGCTAATGGGGTGGCGATGGGGAGTAGGGCGCCGGATAGGTTGTTTAAGATTCTTGATGTTTATGAAGCGGTGAAGGATTTGATGCCGGAGATTGAGGTGTTGTTTGTGGATCAGTATTGTTTGTTTATTAGGAATGAAGCTTTGGGTGTTTGGAAAAGGCTAGGGGAGTCGATTAGGGGTATATTTATGGAGTTGGAGAATTTGATCCGTCGTGATCCGGCTAAGGCTGCGGTTCCTGGAGGCGGGCTCCATCCGATAACGCGTTATGTTATGAATTATCTTAGGGCTGCGTGTTCTAGACCGACTCTAGAACAGGTTTTTGATGAAAACGTTGTACCTCCGGTGGTTGTTGATAGATCTTTATCGCCATCGTCTCCGTTAGCAGTACAAATGGCGTGGATTATGGAGGTTTTAGAGAGTAACCTAGAGGCAAAATCCAAGATTTACAGGGACCCTGCTTTGTCGTCTGTTTTCATGATGAATAACGGAAGGTACATTGTTAAAAAGGTTAAAGATGATGAATTGGGTTCGCTTCTTGGAGATGATTGGATCAGAAAACACACAGCGAAAGTTAGACAATATCATGTGAATTACCAAAGAAGTTCTTGGAATAAGATACTGAATGCTTTGAAACTGGACAATAATAACTTATCGCCTAATGTCGCTTCGAAGGCCATGAAAGACAAGCTTAAGATATTTAATTCTCAATTTGAGGATATTTGTAGAACTCAATCCACATGGGCTATATTCGACGAGCAGTTAAAAGACGAGTTGAAGCATTCGGTGGGTGCGGCTTTGCTCCCTGCTTATAGAAGTTTTCTTGGCAGGTTTCATAATATTCAAGACATTGCAAAATATGCTGAGAAGTATGTTAAATTTGAGGTTGAAGACGTGGAGGCTCGAATTGATGGTTTGTTTCAAGGAACTGCAGTATCTGGAAGTGGTCGGAAATAAAAGGCCATCAAGTAAGCCACTCTTGCTTTCGTGTTTCATTGATACAAGTTCAGTTTTGTATCATAGTGTCGTATGTATGTATGCATACATTTGTAGCGTAGTTTATGTGGATTATGTTGTATGCCATGTAACATTTGGTAAATGTTGGCCATTTGAATGTGGTTAATGTTGATCCATCGATGCCCAGTTATACAAATGTAATGGAAACTAATTATCTTCTCCTTCAGAAAACCTTTATGTTTTGTAATTTTGTTAATGACATATTAGCTTTGTGACGATAAGAAACTAGTTAATGTTAATGATTTCCTATAAGAAATGGTATGACCGCCATTAGACCATATCGCTAAATAGGTTTATTAGAATAGATGAATTGTATTACTTGCAGAAGTTGGCCTTGAAGTGGCGGATTTGTACTCTAAGATAGCTGCGGCGGTGTGTTGTCAAAGGGCACGTTTCTAGCTGTTGCATAACTCGTGCAGCCATGTAGTACGGCCCGGGCTGTTGATCAGCGGTCAGGAGGACATCTGTGGTTTGACCAGGCCCGACCATGATGACATTGGTTGTGAATTGTTTGGTGTAAACAGCATCAGTAGCAACCACAGTTAGCTACACTGGAAAAGAGTTGTTGATCGAGCGCAGCATTGATAACTTTCAGAAGAACTCTGTCACCCTTGTTCACTGAAAGTCTGGTAGTGCCTTGGCTCGAGCATCGAAAAAGATCACCAGGTTGGCCGTTGATGGTGATAGCATCCGATACATTCGGAGCTGCACCAGTGAACAACGCTTGGCGTAGAACACTAATCACCTTTCTGTCTAACCATTCGCCTATATCATCATCAACAACAAACAAATCGATTTATTATATTAGGGTTCTAAGACCAACATTATATCAGTGTAACTACTTAAAATTACGTTACCTAGAATAACCGGAAACTCGATAGTAGCCATCGGCTATGAGCATGCCACCACAATGTTCCCTCATGGTCTGTTATGGTGAACCTGTATGTGTAACTTCCTCCTGGTCAGATTGGGCATTGGTCACAAATTCAGGCCCATCAGCCCATGGGTTTCGCAGTTGGCGTAATCCATGCCTAAAAAAGACAGCAAACAATTATAGCATCATTAGCAAGGCTCCCTGTTGGTTGCTAAATCAGTTGGCATTGCATTTAAGTTATAGAACTTCATCAGTGGATTGTGAAATTGTAGGGAGCAGCATTTGTGACTTTAACAAAAAGGGTATCTCCATTTTGTACGTTTATAGTCAGGCCTGGGAATTGCCGGTTAACATTAACGATGCTATGGTTTCTACAGTCTTCTTGCAGCTTGTTCTTCAACCTGTGATGAATGAAATAATACCAATAAGATATGTCATGATAGTATACCGATGAAAAAAGATACTATACTGGTTTGTTTATGCGGAACTCAAGTGAAGCCGTATATTTTCAAACGAACAGCTATAAAAAGTGTCATCAAAACTTTATGGCATTGCCTTGTTGTATGTACCCTTTTATGTTTACGACCAGACGTATAAAAATGTATACAAGAGCATGACCCTTTTAGCACTGCAGGAATGGAGGGTAGTATTTATTCTACACAACCCTTCAGTTGTATTCAAATTACTAACCTACAGACTATCACCTTCTGGATTTTTTACGGTACAAGATGGCAACAAAGTCTTCCACGTAGAACAGATTGTCAACATAACAAAGATACAAGAATGGTGTAAATAACCAAAAAGGCAAAATCCAATCTGTAAAATAAATTCAATCAATATACAACACACATCAAGAGATTATTTGTATCCAAAATTTCTGCTGATACAAAACAAAAACCTGTGAACCCTTAAAATAAAACCTCAAAAAAAAAGTGTACAAGAAACTCATCAAGCAACCAGCCATACAATCTATGTGATCTTTATCTTCTAGACTTGTATTTGGCCTTTTAGTGCCTGCAAAACCTTCAATTTCGACTCACAAATGTCAAAAAACTCAGTCAAGGCGGTTCCTTGTGCGGTTACTATCTTTCGTGCAACATCCACAGACTTCCAAGACTTAATTACCCGATTAACCCGCTCACCAACTTCCAAATCATCAACTGATACCACCAAATTTTCAAGAGTTTTGACGACTTTTCCAGGCCTGTGATCGTTCTCTTCTCCATGCAGAGAAGATAGCAAAAAGTCAATATCCGCATCTTCAGGTCTATCAATTTGTTCTTTTAACCATTTAGTAACTGTATCTATCATGCTGGATAGCGATGAGATTGAATCCTTGACAATATTGGATAGTTGACTATTTGACTGGTCAGAAGGACCGCCTTTTTTCTTCTTTTTTCCTGATGGAAGCAACGACCGGACACAAGATTGGATTATGAGCCCAAGCCATGACAATGGCTCGTTCACTAATTGGATTAAGATGGAAAGATCTGCCCCGGGGGAAGATAATAATGGTTTTGTGGAAGTTAGTTTTTCAGAAATGCATTTCTCTAATAGACAACACAAAACTTGCCAATTCATGGGAAATGTGTGTCCGTCTGAGCTGTTTGTTTCGTGAGGATTCAGATTCCAGGCGTTCAAAAACACAGCAAAGTTCATCCAGTCAATTAGATTAGATGAAAAAACCTGTTTCATATAAAGATTAACAATTAAAATCTTTGAAAAGAAAGACTTCAAATATATACCAGAAGTAAAATAAAACAACAAAAAAAAGTAGACTAAGTAATTGGACCTACAACGATGTGCTCTGTTTTTATCTCTGACCGGTAAAGTCTAGTTATTTATTAATTTATATATAATGCTAAAATGGAAAAAAATAGGTAAAGTCTAGTTATTTATTTATTAATTTATATATAATGCTAAAATGGATAAAAATAGATAACTTATGCGAGAAACCACTAAAAATCTTAAGAAGAACTTTATACAGCAAGTGTTTCTGGCATAGTTGTTAAAAGCCGTCGCTTCCTAGGCCCATTTTTTAGGCGAGGTGATGCAATTGCGCTTTAAGTCGAGGCAATTGTGCTTTAATTCTCTGGGTGATTGTTTAGGCGTTGATTCTGGCGAGATTCCCAAATTCCGAAGAGTTACCAGCCAAATTCTCTAAATTATGGCTAATACACTAGTGTATTTTAAAAAAGTTGATACTAATTAGATGATATTAAATGTTATATGATAGCTTTTTTATTTTATTTGAAGAATAGCATTGTTTTTCTAATACATAATATATTTTTACTTTTTTTCTTTGTTCGCTTTTTTTTATCGCAGGCCCTCGCTTTTTTGCGCCTAAGCCCCAGGCGAGGCCTATGCGCCTTGAGTGCGCCTAGCGCCTTTGATAACTACGGTTTCAAGTCACAAACCAACCCAACTCAACCCACACCAAAATTTACCCATCATCTAACCCACCAGCCCAGCCCATTTTGCCACCTCTGATAACTATTAAATACATATATATGAATGAATGTTTAACAGGAAAACAATTTCACTACTAGTTTCTCATTCTTACCTCAAAGGATTTCTGACCATGAGAAACGGAAATAACCAACTCCACTGCATCCAGGAAAGGGAACCCTAAATATTTTGCATATAATTCAAGCAAGGATTTGAATTCTGAAAAATCTTTTGAATCAAAACCATTAATGTTGGAATTTCCCTTTATTGATGATGAAGCACATTGTATTGACAAATAAATCATGCGTGGAAGTAATGATCTCTTCTCAATGCTTGTCAACTTTGATTCGGTTTGTTTAGCCTCATCCTGCTATAACAGGTTGAAATAAGGTTAAGCTATAACTTCAATTAATCATAAGAAATAGTTATTGCAGTTTGATAATGTGTAAACTGGATAGCTAAAATGAAATGCTTCTTAAATAGGGTCCAACTTTAGATGGATTCACAGCAAATGTTTAAAAAATATAAAAATATATGTAAACATATAGTTAAAAAGACGTTTGTACCAGAGTTTCTCTTGGATTATTTGAAATATCTTCATACGGTCCTGCAGAAAAATTAGTGATAAAGTCAATGAAGTAAATCAGCAGTCACAATGTGAAAAAAAAAAAAAAAAAAAAAAAGAGTGAAAGATATGTTACAGCAGCTACCTGAGAGATAATTTTTGTCTAACGATGGGGTCCACCAAGGTCGTAACTTTAAATCGTCATTAAATGTTAACTTCTTGGAGCGAATATCACTTGAAATATCAAGAAAGTCACTTCCATTATTCAGGCTTTCAAGTACAGACTAGAAAAAGGTAAACAAATGTCAATACAAAATTGCTACATGAAAGCAGAATAGAACACAGATGGTGGGGGTAAAATTGTAGATACCTCCGCTTCTTCAATGCTATTTGTTTTTCGCTTTAGTTGTAGAACTGGTCCTTCAATCTTTGCTGTTAAGTACTGATTTGATCGTTGCAATCTCTCTTTAAATTGAACAAATTCAATTACCTATAGAAGCACAAAGGAATGTTTATAGCTTGCTAGCATAATCTTGAAAAATAAATGGCATAACTATTTAAATGTTTAACTTATCCATACTTTTGAGTAATTTCGATGACGGTATGCAAGAAAAGTAAGGTCTGCAGATTCCCTGAAGTGATCCTCCATGAACCGTATGTAACCCTTCAAAAGATCATTAATATCTACCAACAGTGATGATGTTAGCATTTGGGGGAAAATATGATGTGAGACAGTTTCCATGAGGATGTTCTTGACATCCAATGATTTGTACCTAAGTACAGTAGCAACTAGCAATAATTAGATAATTAATTAATAAGCATGAAAATGAGTATCAGAACACCTTTAGTCCTAAATTAAATAAGTACTGAGATACATTACCATTCATAGGCTAATGGAAGAGCGTTCCAATAAGAATACAGGTGTAACAACAAAATCTTGTACTGCCAAACATATCTGCAAAAATAAAAATAACATGTTCAATGATTATGAAGGTTTTTAATATGATGATAAAAGTATTGGAAGAAACTAGAACCTTCTGACGGTCAAACCAAGCTCCAACACCATTATAGCTTCCAACAAATAACCAACATGTTTTGTACGCCAAAACAACTACAACAAGAAATCAAGAATCAACGTTATAAATAACAGAATAAAAATAGGACATAGTAATTAATATTAGTATTAAACAAACATGGAAACAAATTGATACCTGAACAAGTACATTGCATGTCATAGATAGAAGTTCTTCACCATACATATTCTCTTGTACATCTAAGTCCTTTGAAAGAGGAAGGTTTTGGCAATACATTTCTGTCATTTGAACTGCAAATCCCACAAGATCTGCGCAAAAAAAGAGTAGCCATATAAATTTTTAAAAAGACATAAAAATGTATAACATTTTCTCATTTTTTATAATTTAAATCAAAAGATAAACCTTCAACAGGAAGCGAAAACATGTCACCAATGAGTTCTCTTATCTTGAAAAATGTTATATGTTGACCAAGAACATTTCTTGATGGAGTTGAGGAAGAATCAATGCATTTAACCAACTTTTCTAACAACTGTTTTTTCATGTCACTGGGTAGAATTTGTAGGAAGACCTCCACATCAGCTGTAAAGCTAGCCAAATGTCCAAACCTGTTGTAAAGACGATCAAAATTTCAGAAAATAAAATCTCAGTTGATCTGTAAATCGTAAGCATGCAAAGAAAACACGAATATAAAAATATACCTGGAGAAATACAGAATAAGATCTCCCACGAGTTTTTCAGCATTACCCCTTCCATACGTTATTTTCCTCCTTTCAATTTCAAGCTTTGCTAATCCCGGGCCTCGTATAGAATCATTACCTACTTCTGTCATTAGATTTTCTACAAATTCGGAGGCCTTTAATATGCAGCAATCAAACTGCACAGGTCACTATGTTGTATTAAAAAAACATAAACTTCAAGAACTAGTTAGAAAAAAGAGAATATGGGATCTGTAAAGGCAATAAGAGCATGCCTTGTCAACCGCCAAGTGTCTATGCTGGCAGTCTGTCGATGTAGACACTTGGATGGAAGGGTTATTAGCCAAAATGGGCAAACTACAGTCATCTTCAAGCAAGCAACCAAGATAATGATGGAAACATTCCCAATCATCAGGACTGTGAATGAAAATAATCAGTGATGATGCGTCAGTTACAGGTAAGTGTGGCATAAATTAATTTGTGAGTTAGCCAATGGCCTAATTCTTTTAGACTTTTTTTATTTCTATAAACACATGCATGAATAGATAATGATGACATACCACAATTTTAATACTTTCTGAAATATATCTGCAGCTCCATCAAAATCACCTGCCCGAGCAAGAAGTCTCCCCTGTCAACTTGTAAGTTAAAGAGCACAGATATATAAGATAAGCAACAATAATAACTTAAAGAAAATTACAACAAATTTATCAACCTGTCTGATAATATATTATAACAAAAAATAATATTATCAGTCATAAATCATAATCACGGCCACTTTGCTACATGACTAAATAGAGGAAATAATTAAATTTGAATTACATAAACCAATTACTCAAGTAGCATAAAATAATAATAATAATAATAATAATAATAATAATAATAATAATAATAAGAATAAGAATAAGAATAAGAATTACAACAACAGCAATAAGAACAAAGAAGCAGATAGTACCTGTATTCGTAGTTTATCAACTTCGATCATCATAAGTGATCCCAAGTTCCCGGAGAGGATTTCTAAAGCATCCCCATATTTGGCTTGCTGTTCCAATAGAGAAATATATACACTGAGAGCTGCAACCAATACCGTTTATTGTTAGCATCAGCAAGAAGTCAGTTATTATAATAACAACTTAACAAGAATAAATTACATTGCACCTTCAGGCTCATGCAAGCTATGAGAAGCAATGTGTTTTTTAAGTAACCCTTCGGCTAACTGCAAAAGCTTCTCTCCTCCATTTCCACACAATACCTGTCAAATCCAGATATCTTATAACATAAATAACTTGTGAAATGATGGTATAAATGTATCATCTTATAAAGCTGAGAATATGAACCTGTAACTGAATGCTACAGACTGCCCAGAGCAAGAACCTCTCTTCACCAGCAATTTTATACATTTTAATAGCTATCTACAACAACAAAAATCTATCGTTCACAGCTACATAAGCGTTGGAAGTATTTATAAATGTGAGGGTACTTTGGGATACCATCTACCTGTTGCTGCTTCACAAAAGAATACTCACGAACATAACAATTGAAAAGTCCCATCATGAGTTCCAAATTGTTTGGAGACTTTCCGCATGCATACTCATAACAACTAGTAGCCATGTCCACTGATGACGTATAATTGACATAGAATAAGTAAATAACTTGAATAAGATTATTAAATTAAGACAAAAACAAAAATGGAGTGTTAGAAATACAAACGATGATCTAGCCGTTGGAAAACAATCTGCAGTGTGCTTAATGTGAGATCATCAATTAAGAACGAATCATTCTTATACAAAAGATCTTTAGCATTGATGCAAACGGATAAAGCTTCCTCCATTTTACCCATTCTCTCCAAAATTAGAGCCTTAAGTGCCTGTATTACAATATAAAAAACAAGATAACAAATTAAACTGATTCCAACTTCCCCTTCCAGTTTTACATTAAAATTTCAAACTCTCTCCTAAAAGGAGCTTCTAATTTATCTTAATTATAATCCCTCTTATCTCATATTCTCAAGAAGAGTTTTTGAACTAGTCTGCTGGCTATTAGAAAAGTCCATCCAAAACTTGGCTGTATCATGATAGGCTGGTAGTTTAACTTTTGTAACCCATTGGTTGTAGTACTTCATAATAGAGTACTATATCAAATCATATTATAACACGAACAAACATAATGTCAATCCAACAAACATGATATCAGGTAAATGACATTTCTAATCACAGTCTCACACTCACTGGTCCAATTTTCCTTCGGTATCAACAAATAAGAACTGGCCAAAATAGTAAGTTTAACCTTTACCTATTTTTTAGAGACTATGGACAAGAAGTTTTTTTGCACTTGTAAGGTAAACTATTTATTGTCTCCATACCCTTTCCGTGTGTTACACTATTAGTATTTTCATAATTTATTCTAGCGTTCATTTACAGATTTCAGAAACAAAATTGTAGAAAGTATCGCTGTAGATGCATCGCACACAGATTAATGTAGAAAGTATGTATCAAAGTATCGTCAAGAATGCATCTCATAGAGATGAATGAAGTACACACACAAACTTATCAACTTGTGTGATTAAAACTTAAAAGTGATCAAAATAGCAATATAACAAACAAAAAAACACACTCAACAAAATCCCACTCGTATGATAGGCTCCAGGGAGGGTGGGACAACGGCATGCCTTACCTCTATCCAAAAGATAGAGACGTTGCCCCTACTGACACCCCCAGCTCCCAATAAAACCTTTTCTTTTTCCTTTGCCATATAAAGTGTAGTAAACCAAATAACATAAAGTGTGACTAAGGGAATCAAAACAACAAGACAGAAAGTACTAATAATAGCAGTATTACACTACCAGTAACATAAAAGTGGTGATCAAAATAAAAATATCATTTTAGAAAAATAATATATACATACATACATACATATATATATATATATATATATATAGAGAGAGAGAGAGAGAGTAGGGTTAGGGTTAGGGTACAAAGGTCATATTTTGCGAGAAGCGTTAGAAGGATTAAGAATTGATATGTAGGCATCATTTTTTGGACGGTTTAAGTTACAATAACACCAAACATAACAACTAAAAACACAAAACAATTTATTTTAGGCTTAAAATGTTTTGCTTTGGCAGTAAGTTTTAGCTATGTTTTAAATTTCATGGCTATAATACATTGCATTGTGTTTTAAATTGTTGCGTTTGATGTTTTTCTAGCAAAAACAACCCAAAACATCATACCTAAATCCAAAACATGATGCATACATGTCAATTCTTAATCCTTATCACGAAATATGGTCTTTGTAAATGAACCTTTACCTATAATATATACACACATACATAATCCATGAATTCTAATAAAATAGTTCTTAAATTTGTATAGTTATCATCTAAATAGCTCAACTGAAATTCATTTGCATATTAAATAGAATTTATGAACCAAATTAACTCTTCATATTTCACCTTCAAGACTAACGATAATAATACTCTACTGCATTATTAAACAGAATCATGAAACAAAACAATTTTAAGTGAATCATTCCTTTTTAAAAAATAAACAAACAGATATGGAGAGGACTTACGAGAGCGTAAGAAGAATTAGGGTATTTAGAGAGCAACGCTGTGGAGAGTTTGAGTGCATTTTTATACTGTCGAGAGTCGATTGCGTCCCAAACGGGTCGGACTCTCCGTTCGGGTATGCCGCCCGCCATACCGAACTTCGATGCCATTGTAAAAAAATGTTAGGGTTTGTTGACGACGGCGACTGTGACTGTGAGGGTGGAGATATTGTTGGGGATTAGAGGGTGTTTGGGATCGAGTTTGGAAATGCAGTAGTGTTAGTTAGGAGCGTATATTGGCTTATAACTTTTTTTTAAAGGAGTTTTAAAAAAAAAAAATTTGATTATCTTTTAAAATGAGAAACGTCAAAAAGTTAATAGATTGTTTTTTAAGTGTTTCACTTAACTTACACTCTGTTCCAGAGTTTCATTAAAGGATGGAAAAGAAAGGATCTCCCTCTTCTTCCTTCCCCTCCAATTCCTTCCAAATTGGAAAGATTGAAAATCACCTTAAAAACCTCTTTATTATGCCTCCTATTCCCTCCCTTTCTCTCCTAAAAAAACTCTGGAACACATTTTTTCCCCACTTCCTTCCTAATCCTTTCTCTTCCATCCTTTAATGAAACTCTGTAACATAGTGTTAGTGTGAATATTGGTTGTATGGGTGGTAAAAGTTAATAAGTTGTTTTGAAACTCAATAACGACACGTGACAACTACGTCAATTCCTTTCGAAATCATGGATTTGGTAGTGGTTTTATGTTTTTTTTCCCAAATCAATCAAGCAATTAAAAATCATCTATAATCAAAGAATCAACTACAACCATCCATCTCACCCTTATATTTTACCCCACGTTTGTGAAAATCTCTATCTAACCTGCCTCAAAGCCAGGTACGGGGTGGTGTTGGTGGTGGAATGGAGGGGTTTCACATGTCCTTCCACGCCCCCAAACCTTGAAGCCTTACACTATGAGTGCGTTTGGTTCGCGGAATTGTTTAGAATTGGAATTTGTGAAGGAATTGGAAATTGTTGGAATTGGATTCTCAAATCCTATATTATTGTGTTTGGTTGGTTATAAATTGGAATCTATCACCCTTGCCCCCACGACCCGCATCGTTGTGACCCGTACCGGCCCGAACCGTTTTGCCCCGTACCGACCCATACCGTTTCGACCAGTACCGGCCCGTACCGTTTCGACATGCACCGTTTCGACCCGTACCGGTTTGGGTCGAAAACGGTACCGGTCGAAACTGGTACGGGGCGAAACGGTACCGGGCAAAACGGTACCGAGCAAAACTGGTACGGTCCGAAACGGTACATGTCGAAACGATACCGGTCGAAACTGGTCAGAAATGGTACCGGTCGAAACTGGTACGGGGCGAAACGGCACCGGGCAAAACGGTACCGGTCAAAACTGGTACGGTCTGAAACGGTACATGTCGAAACGATACCGGTCGAAACTGGTCTGAAACGGTACCGGTCAAAACTGGTACGGTCCGAAACGGTTCAGTCCGAAACGGTTCGGTCCGAAATGGTACCGGTCAAAACTGGTACGGTCCGAAACATTCCGGCGAAACGGTACAGGTCGAAACGATACTGGTCGAAACGGTATCGATCGAAACTGGTCCGAAACGGTTCGGTCCGAAACGGTACAGGCCGAAACTGGTACGGTCCGAAACAGTTCGGTCCGATACGTTACGGGCAAAACGGTACAGGTCGAAACGCTATCGGTCGAAACTGGTACAATACGAAACGGTTCGGGTCGAAACGGTACCGGTCGAAACTGGTATAGTACGAAACGGTTCGGGTCGGAACGGTACCGGTCGAAACTGGTACGGTCCGAATTGGTTCGGATCTAAGCGGTTCGCATTGAAATGGTACGGTTCGAATCGGTTCGGGTCAAAATGATGTCAACCGTTCGAAGATTCCAATAAATTGACTTGAATTCCTTCTAATATTGGAAGGATTTTGAATTCCCTTAGGTAAAGGAATTTGAAGGAATTCATACCAAATTCCAATTCCAATTCCTTTGTCAACCAAACACACAAGATTGGAATTGAAATTCCAATTACAACAAATTCAATGAACCAAACACATAAAGAGTTGGAATTCAAATTCCAATTCCATTGAATTCCATTCAATTCATGTGAACCAAACGCACCCTATGTTCCCGAGTTTACTAACGGAAAGAAAAGAAGAGAAAGATAATTTAGGAGAGAAAATAAATAAAGGGAATATACAGGGGTGCAAACGAGCCGAGTCGAGCCCGAGTTCGACCCGGCTCGAGCTTGATTGACTTTTATAAGAGATCGAGCTCAAGCTCGGTTCGTTGACAATTTGTCAAGCTCGGCTCGTTTATTATCAATTAGTTAATACATTGAATAAAAATAATATAAATAATAGTTCGTTTAGGCTCGTGAGATTGATAAGTGAAGCTCGAGCTCGGGGCTCGTTTACTAAACAACTTTAAATAAGTGGTAAATATTATTAAATATTAAAAAAAAACTAATATTACACTAGACTCGATAAGGCTCAACGAGCCTAACGAGCTTCACATGCTTGGCTTAAATGGGGGTAGATTTGTAATTTTTTTCCAGAATCCAAAAGTCAAGATTTCTAGCTTCTCAAAAATAGTTTTTCCACCATTAAAAGTCAAAACAGAAAGTGCTTTTGGGTTACACAAACGACTTATTACATTTTAGTAAGTTGTTTTCAAACTCAATCCTAAACACCCTCTAGACCATTCATCACCATTTTTTGATCATCCCTCCTAGGGGTGTTCACGAGCCGAGCCGATCCGAACGGAGCTTTGCTCATGCTTGGCTCGTTTACAAACCGAACCGAGCAGAGCGGCTCATTTACAATCAAGCTGAAAACCGAATGAGCATTCTTCGAGCGCAAATTTTTCGAGCAAGCGCCGAGCGAGAATTGAGCGGAGAATAATATGGACGATCATAAAATTGGGATGTTTCCTTCGATGTTTGCGTTGTCGGATGAAAACTAAGGTCGAAATGTCCGTTGATAACACTAATATTGAGATACCAGTATCCAAGAATGAGGCTTAGATTGAGGCTGGTGATGTGATTAGCATACGTTGTAGAACAGTTGTTGCATTGTGACGTAAGTGTGATATCAAGCGACAATTAGCAATGGACAACTAATAACATAAAGAAGTCAAGACTGTCACCTCATGATTTATGGTTTTACTATTAAATCCAGTATTAAATTTTTTATTGAGTTAAGTGGGCTAGTTATATTTTGTTTTCATATACTGAGTCAAATCCAATAGAATGTTATATATAAAGCTATAAATTTATCTGTAAATTGTGTGTATATTATTATCAAATAAATAAAATTTTATTCGAGCAGAACCGAGCGTACCTTTGCTCGTGCTTGGCTCATTTACAAACCGAACCGAGTCGATCGGCTTATATACAACCAAACAGAAGATCAAGCGAGCATTTTTCGAACGAGCGACGAGCGATTTGAATGGCGTTAATCCCTCCTCCACACAAAACTAATGATATCCATTTGACTCACCAGTCACCTCCATCCCTTGGCCACACCGACAATGCCATGGCAACGACATCATCCAAATCTTCTCCAACTTCACCGGCCGTTTACGTGAAAACTTAACCGAAAACCTAACCCACGTTAACGATCCCAAAACCTCCCTTTCTGTTCTTAATCAGACGTTAAAGTCCCTCGACCGTCAGATCTCCCGTTACGTCACCGTTGACCATCCGATCTGGTCTGACTCAGCTGACGCCTCCTCTTTCCTTGACGCCGTTGACGAACTCGTTTCCATTATTCGTTAGTGGACCCCACATATTGCTGATAAATCGGCTACTGTTTGTTTCAAGTAAGGCACTATTGCTTTCGTGTTTCATTGATACAAGTTCAGTTTTTAATCATACTGTCATATGCATGCATACATTTGTAGCGTAGTTTATGTGGATTATGTTGTATGCCATGTAACATCTGTATGTGGTGAATTGGTTAATGTTAATGATAGAGGTATTATTTGCAGTCCTGCAGCTAATTAGGTTTAGTAAAATAGATGAATTGTATTATTGGCTCCCACTATTTGCACAAGGTTAGATTTTATTCACACAACCCTCTACGGCCCGTAGAGGCCTCTACATGTCGTAGAGCCCATTTTTCTGGACCTCTACGGGCCGTAGAGGCCTATACGGGCCGTAGAGGGTTTAATGCTCCCAACAACCAGCTTTTCTATGGGCCGTATAGGCCTCTACGGCCCGTAGAGGGTTTGCTTTTTCAGACTGACACACTGAATGTCAGACTGTTCATTCAATGACCTCGTACCTCGTATGGCCTACGGGCCGTAGAGACCTCTACGGCTCGTGTAGGGTTTAAATGCACTCCACCAAACCACCTCTATGGGCCGTAGAGGGCTTTACGGGCCGTAGAGGGGTTCGCATTTATTACACTGACACCCTCTACGGCCCGTAGAGGGCTGTGCAAACTTACTTTTTGTTATTGTGTAAATAACATACCTCTTGTATTATTTGCACAAATTAGTTACGTACTTTCTACAACTTATCAAGGAATTCTTTTATAAGGGATTCCGTAACATAACGGTAAGCTTTTTCACTAGGATGAATGCTATCGAAAAACAAATACTCAGAAGAGTTTTGACACAGTGGTGTGAGTGGGGTGCATATAGGTCCCGCTTCCAACAAACCTGTTCCGCAACAGCCCTTCACGGTTTCAGTAAAACCTGAAACATATACACAGGTTGCAAACTAATTAGTACAGCTTAAATGGGCCTAGTCGATTTGACGACTAAGCATTTTTGTTCCTTTCTTAAAGTGCTATAAATAATTCATGTGTATGGTTATAGAAACTATATATTTACCATGCGAAACGCTAAGAAAACGAGTCTGAGGCACGCCTCATGGGGTTCAGATCTACATACGCCTCTAAGGGCTTAGGTGCTCCTTGATTGCGCCTCAGGTGGTTTAGGCTGTTTTTTATGTGTGTTTTTTTGGTGTTTTGGACTTTTTGGGCCAATTATTTTATTTTTGATGTGTGTTTTTGATGTTTTAGACTTTTCTATATTTTATTTTTTTATAAGATGCATAATTTTTATATTTATTTTTTGACTGCGCCTCGGTTCGCCTCGAGGCTTACGCCTCATGAGGCGAAGGGAAAACGCCTCGAGGCTATTTTCCATTCTTTTAAACTTTGATCTTTACAATTATAATCTGTATTTTTAGATAAAAATTGACTCTTTAGGATTCTGTCTGCCTTAAGAATACTATGGGTGGCTTTAAACCTGCTGGACCCATTTCCGTTTTAGCTAAATTTGTTTCTCTGGTACAGTCGACCTTTGTTGAATTAAATCACAACCCAAATCGACCTGTTTATAAACTAAATGTGTTGAAATTGTCACGTCTACTATATGCACACGCACCGTGTATTTCTGGACTTCTAATCATGTCCATTATCGGCTTGTATATGTCTGCATAGAAGATTCTGCTTCCTTTAAGAAACTTCTGCATTTGAAACGTAAGTTCTAGAAGCTTTTTGTTATAGGCTCGAGCTTCCACATTTTGTTGCTCTATGCATTTTCTATCTAGTTCTTTAAACTTGGCTGTAATTTGTATTGGTAGACAGCCGATAGGTGGAAGCCCGGCTATTATCATAGTTCTGCAACCATGTATATAAAGTTCCTGCAGTTCATACAAGTTGCATATTTTACACACTTTTAAACACATAAATGCGCATAACGCCACACACACGCACCTTAACAAAGTCTTGAAGCCTTTCTAGGATGAATTCTTGGTAATTGTAAACGATGAATTTGACCCGCCTAGTTGGAATATCATAAAAATTGAAGATAAAGTCATTAGTACCTGCACTAACAGTAACCAAAGCCCGATTTATTCTTCTCTGTGCTTCTTTTTCCCCAACAATCTTCTTCAACATCTCACTATAACTCTTAAAATATTCAAGTTGCTTAGACATCGGCAAAACTCTAGAGATAGCACTAGTGAGGGTATCATAACCACTTCCAGCTGATGCAAAACTGACACCTGTAAGTAGTTCATAGGTGGAAAGACCGGGGTGTAGGAATGGTGGAATCGACTCTTTTATCCCTAGCATAGACGCTAAGAAATCGACGGATAACTTTCCGTTTGAAAATCGGCCCGTTGGAAAGTGGGTTGGGAAGTCTTTTCCATAAGGGTAATGGTTACCTTTAAAAGCAGTAGCTATGTAGTTATTGTTGCCCGTATCAACCGTTGAATCGCCAAATATGAGAATAGCAGGAAACATGGTGGTGTTTTCACCATGACTTTCAACCTGCAGTAGTAACAGGAATAGAAAGCAAAGATGAAACATATTGGTAAAAAATTGTGAAGCTTTTCATTTGTAAATGAAGCTAAAGAACATTGTTTTTATAGGGTCCTTTACTTAGCTGCAAAGTGATGGTATTTAATGTTTTGGAGTAGAAGTAAAACAGTGAAAGACCTGAAGGTAAGATGATTGATGATTCTATGACCTGCAAGACCTTAAGACAATAAGGAGTGGTGTGTGTGTGTGTGGGGGGGGGGGGGGATGAAGCGCCATGTGGCACTTGTGGGGCCCATGTGTGAAGGGTGAAAATTGGGGGGGGGGGGAGGAATATTATTATTATTATTATTAATTGTGTGTATCAGAAAAGGCCACGTGTCCCAAACCATCCCCCCACGCCGGTGGAGATTCTCCCGCCCAAGGGGCTCCCCCCCTCCACGCCATGCCGGGATGGTGTGCTGGGCTTGAAGCCATTCCCCCGCCCCACTCCGGTCTGCCTAAAAGAAAGATGAATCATTACTTCATAGGCTAGCAATGATGCTTTACTGACTTGTACCTTGGTAAAAAATTGTCCATGATGTCATAATGTCTTGTACTTTGTTTAGGTTTTGTGTGTTGAAAGTTGAAACAAAGATATGCACATGGGGCCTGCTGTTGTGAACTCTGCTAGATGTGGTCGCCTCCCATTCTTACATTTAATTTTGACATTAAGTGACTGCTATTTTGTTGGACCTAACATGTACCAGTTAGAATATATTAGTCACACATTTTTTGGGTTTCGGGTCGATCCATTACGGAATGGGACTTTTTTTGGGTTTCGGGTTGATCGGTTATGTAATCGGATTCGAACAATATTATACAAATGGTTAATGGATTTGAGCCTTTAGTATTTAAGGGTACAACTTGGCTTAGAAAAAAAAAATAGTCCAAAAGCCTATATTTGGAAGATGATGATGAATAGGTTGTTTGTTGTAGGTAGTTGTGTCACTGTGTGATTGTTGGTCAATTAAACAATTGTGGTTGGCTTGGTCTAAGAAGCATCAAGCATGAACCGCCTCGAGGCATCTAGGTCCCAAAAGCTGAGGCCCAAGGCGTGTGCATCACATTGCCAGAAGTTGGCTTGGTCTCTCTTATCTATTCTACATATCAGCCTTCTAGATATCATAATTTTGACTGAAAAGTAACTGAGGTGCTGGCTCAAGTCCTTGATGCGTTTTGCATGGTTTAAAAAGGCTGTCTGAGGCTCGCCTCGAGGCTTACGCCTCGGCTGAGGCTATGAAAAAACGCCTCAGAGGCTTAGCCTCATGGGGGTCAACTGAAACCTAAGCCTCGGCCTATCTGAGGCTTTCCGAGGCTTTCCAAGGCGGTGAGGCTGTGAGGGAGTCGTTGAGGCTTAAGCCTCAACACCTAAGTCAAAATTGGGTCTAGGTGGTGAAAATTGGTTCAAGTCGGGTCACAAATTGTACTTGGAACGAGTTCCCACCTCAAAATCCAACCAAAACACACCTGCCCCTCTACTTTGATTCGAATTAGACTCAATTGATGACATCTATAAGGTGGCAGGCGAGGCTACGTCACCACAAAATGATGAATTGTTAAATTCAATTGGTTGGATTAGAACAGAGGGAGGGGAGAGAAAAATCGTATATAAAAGGAGGTGGCATTATGGTTTTTATTAACTTTTGGTATTTTTACATTTAACCCCCTCAATGTTCACTAGTTTACATTTGGTCTCCAAACTTAAGTTAAAGATTAAAATGCTATTAAAACTATTTTATGATGTTTGTTTCATTACTAAATTAGATTTTATAATATTCATGATGTTTTGTTTTATATTATAGTGTATTTTTATGATATACATATATATTTTTTGTTATTGTTAATAATGTTTTGAGGCTTACGCCTCGGTCTGCCTCGAGGCTTACGCCTCGTGAGGCTAATGGACAACGCCTCGAGGCCCGTTTCAGCCTTTTTAAACCTTGGCGTTTTGCTAAGCGCTTGGGGCTTCATGTGCGCTTTGGTTTAACATTTTTGTGTCTATATTTCCCGGTGAATCTCTCCCTCGCAACACGCGGGTAATGTGCTTTATTTACTTGCTTTTGTTTCAGTATAATTTGTGGTCAAAGGATTGAAACTTCTTCCTCACCTATTGAAAGCCATTAATGATTGATTACCTTTATGGCTTTAAAGTACTTTCATCGCTTCATACATCAAATTAAGGCTGCAAAATGTTATGTCTAGATCAAGCTATTTCGGTAATTGAATAGTTTAAAAATGACTAGTAATTTTTTTTTAAAGTCCGATGAATATTAACAACACAAAGAGCGAGCTAAGCTAGATTGAACTGATCACTGATCTTAACAATACAAACTTCTGTCGTAACATATGGTCGTTTAACTAATTGTAAGAATATGGATGAATCAAGAAAAAGATGCTCTTGACACAATCTCCATTTGCATAACGTTTGAAATCTCTTTAATCTTCCCTAATACCACAAGGAAGCTTAAAATTTACACCATTCTCATTGTAAAACTAAACCCTTTAACCACTGACAAGTTACATTTGAATAGTGTGTAAGTGGGTAACAAGTTGTGTCGCTATCCCCTTTTAAACCGCAAAGCCTATTATGCTAAATACAAACCCATGGTTCTTAGAACTCTGCGAGGTATTGTGGACCACTTTCTAAACTCAGTCTAGGAAACGCACGGCCTCAAGGGCTAAGATCCAAATGTGTCGAATGCAAATGGCAGGAACACGTGTTGGTTCTCCAAACAGGTTGCCTCGTGCTTAGCGACTTCTTGGGCATTGAAGTACAACGTAAAGATGGCAGCCTATTACTCTCTCAGCAATCTTATGTTAATGACATCCTGGCTCATGCTAAAATGGAAAATTGCAAGCCCTGTCACTCCCACTAATTCCAAGCTCAATGCTATAAGTGACCTACTCCCATATGGTACTATGCACCTGATCCTCACAGGTGCTTTACAATACCTCACCATTACACGACCCGACATCTTATATGATGTCCAACAGGTTTGTCTTTTTATGCATGCCCCCAGAGAGCCTCACATTTAGTATCTCAAGCGTAGCATGCACTATCTCAAAGGAATCATTGATCACGGCTTACACCTTTACCCACCCAAATCGACTCAATTGACAGCCTACTTGAATGCTGATTAGGGGGGATGGCTAGATACGCGCCGTTCAACATCTGGCTACTGTGTTTTCTTAGAGATAACTTGGTTTCTTGGTCGTCGAAACGTCAACCCACCATCTCCCGCTCAAGTGTTGGGGCCGAATATCGAGGTGTTGCCAATACACAACAGAGCTTTCTTGGATTCGTAATCTTCTACTTGAGCTACAGGTTCCAGCTCGCCAAGCATCTATCATTTACTGTGACAATATCTCGTCCATGTACCTATCTCAGAATACAGTTCAACACCAGCGCACCAAGCATGTAGAAATTGACATTAATTTTGTTCGTGAAACAGTTAAGCTTGGTGCAATACACATTCTACATGTCCCTACTGAATACCAATGTGAAGATATCTTCACTAAAGGCTTACCGCCCATTCTCTTAGATCGTTTCAAGTCCAGCTTTTGCATTCGGTCGGCTATTGTTTCGACTGCGGGGGTCTCTTAACAAACTATATCATTTGTATTTAATTGTATTTATTTTGTGTATATCTCATTGTTTTGTAGAGATCTTGTTTCCATATTTATCTCTTGTAAATGTGTATTTAAACCATTGAGATTATCAATAATATTCAAGTGATTACAAAGAATTACAAAGTAAAACACAAATATATGATTACAATTGTTGAGTGAACATTTAACTTGTTGATTAAAATCCTTAAGCCTTCTTACAAGTTACAACACCTGAATAAATGTTAGCCTCATTGCGAGTATGTAACTCAAGACCCAACTTCAACGCGAGAATAAGTATGGTGTTTGGAGTTATGTAACGAAAGACACTAAAATGCGAGTAGTAGAGGGTATTGAATGTGCTCATGATTTATCATGAAACATTTATGACAAGCAATATGGCAAGTATAGTTGACTAGTTGTCACATGAGTTGGTTGGTTGGTTGTGTACTTGTGTTAAGGCTAGACGGAGTGGGGGCGGGAAGGGCTTTCAAGGGCGGGAACACCGCCGCCGGTCCTGGCGTGGGGCTTGGGGCGGGGGGCAATTCACCGGCGTGGTGCTTGGGGTGGGGGTGAGGTGGCATGCGTGGATTGGCCAGCTTTTTTTTTTTTTTTTTTTAACTTTAACACAATATAATATTATTTCCTTCCCCCTCTCTTCCCCCCTTCCACTCCCCACAATTCCCCCCCCCCCCACATGGGTCCCACAAATGCCACATGGCGCTTCATCCCCCTCTTTCCTCCTCCCACTCCGGATAGTCTAAGTAGTAATTAAAAAAATGTAGCAAGTTTACAGTCAAACTATGTGTCCTTCCAGGGCATCACCGTGCTACATATAGTTTATGCATGACATGGTATCTTATATCTCTAGCTCTAGCTCGGATCAATATTTGTATAAGCCAGTGTAAACCTAAATGGTAGAACGAGTATTGTACATACGCATTGGCTTCTATGCTTGTTCTGCTTATTAGTATGTGGACTATTCGTATGAATGAAGTCAGGTCCAGCCTATTTATAAGTAATATAGTACCAATAGACTCAATTGACTAAGGGTCTGTTTGGTATGAGGTAATGGAATGGACGAGGGAATGAAATGGAGAAGGTATGAAATGGACAAGGGAATGAAATGGATGATTACCATTCTATGGTCTTGTTTGGTTACACGTAAGAATGTGATGAATCATTACTTTGTATTGTTTGGTATGAAGGAAAAGACAAAGGAATAAAATAGGCGTTGGTGAGTGGTGGTGATGGCTGTTCGCAGCGAGTGCCGGCGACGGTGGTTGGTGATGGCAGAGGTAGTGGTGGTCGGTGGGTGGCGGCGGTTGGTGGTGGCGGAAGCGCCGACGACAGTGGTGGTCAGCGGCGACGACGATGGGTGATGGTGGTGGTCGGTGGTTGTGGGTGGCGACGGTGGTGGTGGTCAGTGGCGGCAGGTCGCGACAAGGAGTGACGGCGATAGCGAGTGGTGGCGGCGGTGGCGATCGGTGGGTGGCGATGGTCGGTGACAGAGAGTGTCAGTGGTGGCGGTAGTCGGTGGGTGGCGGTGGTCGGTGGTCGGTGGCAATGGCGGTGGTCAGTTGTGGTGGTTGGTGGTAGTGGTGGCGATGGATAGTAGTGGTAGAGGTGGGTGGTGGTGGTCAGTGATCAGTGGTGATGAAGGGTGACAGAGGGAATGGAATGGAAAAAAAATAGGGGAGGTTGGATGGAATGAATATGGGTGTTTTTAGAGGGAATGGAATGGAGGAAGTAATGGATGATTCCATTACCTTGACTAACCAAACACCCTTTTTTTTCATTCCATCGTAATGCTCCATTCCATTCCGCCTCTCATTCCTGCGTATCAAACGCTACCTAACCATGACAAAACATGCTAATACGTTTTAACAACATCTTATCTCTCGTATTTAAACAATAAATGTATAATCGTTGACATTTAAGACCATCCGTAATGATTAATACCCCTTAAGGGGAATTTTCCTCCATATCAGTATCATAACTCCCCTTAAAAATGTGTAATGGTTAACACCCCTTAATGACCTTTGTATCATGACTTTTCATATTTTTTCTCCTATTTGAGCATTATACTAGAAATGTCATTCCATCTTCATGCCACTATAACGCTCAATGGGCGTTATCAAGCTCATTCATACTCCTATAATGGCCATTACGCAGGGTTTAAGAATCATATAAAATTCTCACAAGAAAGTTTTCAATTAAATTAACTATGCCAATGCATACACAACTGTCTACTTGGCAAGTTGATGTGTTGAACTGTTGATGCCAATAATGGGCAACCCAGTTGGTCGGAAATGTGAAGGATTAATACACTTGCGTGGGTCCACCCAGGAGGTACCCATGGGTGATTGGATTCGAACTCGGGACGAGAATGTGGGTGATGTTCTTAACCGTTAAAAAAGTTGTGTTAATGTTTTAGATCATTTTACTTTTCTTATAACATCAATAATACTTTTCTTTATGACTAAACTTATACACTTTAAGTTATTAAAGTTTATTGATATAAATTTGAACGAATCTCATTTACCAATTGTTTACGTGTTTAGGTAAGTTCTTTTAATTTTAACTAGTTGTATAAAATCACGCGCGTTGCGCGTTTTACAATCGAGATTTAGATGAGGTGTTAATCAATCAATGAATTATACAATCGAAATTCCATTTTGGTTGTAAACGTTAAAAAAAATAAAGAAATCTACACATAAGGTAACACATGAAATTTGTAACGAAATTACATAAGATTATGTTATTTATATTAATAGTATATAATATAATAATTTTTTTTAATAAAATAATACGAATAAAATAATAGTATATAATATATTAATTAGGGATAAGCATACAAGGCCGAATACCAATCCCATTCCGTCCCGATCCCGATACCGTACCGAATCGATACCGAACCCAGTGGTTTCGGGATCGGTACCGGTACCCATATTTATGGATTTTCGGTTTTGGTATTATCGGTACGGGATCGGTATGGTATCGGTATTTTAAGGTAAAATACCGATACCATACCGGTACCGTACCGATACCGTAAAGTTTTTGAATAAAATAATAGTATATAATATATTAATTAGGGATGAGCATACAAGGCCGAATACCGATCTTATCCCGTCCCGATCCCGATACCGTACCGAACTGAGTGGTTTCGGGATCGGTATCGGTACCCATATTTATGGATTTTCGGTTTCAGTATTATCGGTATCGGTATGTTATCGGTATTTTAAGGTAAAATACCTATACCATGCCGGTACCGAACCGATACCGTACCGTTCGGTATCGGTATTGTCGGGATCGGTATAATATATTAATTGTATATAATATAATATATTAATAATATATAATATAATAAAGTTTTTAAACAAAATAATAATATAAATAAAATATTAATATTTTTACTATTCATTTTGTGTCACTATTAATATATAGTAATATTTAGGTGAAGTGGTAAACAATATAATACAAGGGTTGGGTTATTCTACAAAGGCTACAAAAAATGAGAAAGGTGAGAAGCCACTATAAAATGACATGTGTCCAAAGAATTAACAAGTGGGAGGGGTAATTTTGTCAAAAACATATGCACATGCAAGTCACATGTCATTTCCACCTTCATTTTTAAATGCCCGTAACTTTTTTATATGTCATCCGTTTTTAAAAAAAATTATACCATAAAATTGAGCGTCTTTTTATCTTTAATATGAGTACCATATTGCTATACTTTAGAAAAAAAAAAATTCAAAACCACTTGCGTAAGACACAATGGAATGTAAAACACAATGAACACCAATTAAATATAGGGTATAAAACACAATCAAGAGTCTAGTAAAACACAATGGACGACATACTAAAGACACAATGAATAGAAGACTAAAACACAATGAATACTTTTGAAAAAAAAAGTTGAAAACCCAGTTGCGTAAGACACAATGGATGACATACGAAAGACACAATGAACAGAAGACTAAAATACAATGAATATTTTTGAAAAAAAAGTTAAAAACCCAATTGTGTAAAACACAATGGACGACATATAAAAGACACAATGAACAGAAGACTAAAACACAATGAATAATAGACTTAAACACAATGAACAACATAATAAAACATAATGTACACCTATAAATACATAACTCATTTGCGTAAAACATAATTAAAAGCATACTAAAAACACAATGGACAAAGTTAAATCATGTGTAGACTTAAAAAAACATAAATAACATATTTATAAAGGACACATGCATACTATAACACAATGAACGAGCAGAAAGACACAACGGAGAAGAAAACCCATTTATCATGAATTTTTTTTTTCAATTTTAATGTAGCAATGTGGTACTCATATTAAAGATAAAAAAACGCTCGTTAATATGGTGAAATTTTTTTGAAAAAAAAATGTCGTATGAAAAAGTTATAGACGTTTTAAAATGATGGGGGGAATTGAGATGTGCATTGCATGTGGAGAAAGAAAGTCAACAAATGTTGTTTTCCTTTTATGCCCTTCCTCTAATTTATTATTTATTTTTTTCAAACAAACTAATCTCAACCCTACAAATATATGATCAATGGATCACAATCCTTCTCACCCTTCCTAGAAAAAGTGTCTTGTGTATTTGATCCTAACCCTATAATACAAATCTATGATTAATAACAGAAAATTGACACTTTAAACTCATTGTATTCGACACCACCAATGTGCAAGTACGAGATGACAGGTACGGTTCTTCACGGCTCACGGGTGCTCGATCTATTAACACCTACGAGTTAATATTTTATTGAAATATAATAATAAAAATATACAACCTTCCAAAAATATAATTAATACTAAATAGGTGGATTAAGATTAAATAAAAGAAATTCATGCCTTGGAATGAGGTTGAAGACAGAGTTTCACACGTTATTCGATAATTATTATTTTTGTCTTTGTTTTATAAAATTTAATTTTATACTATTTTGAAGCACAAACGCTCATGCTAAGTTGGTAGCATTACAGATTAATATTTATATTTTTCTTTAAAGAAGTGAAGATCTAGTCTAGTAAATCATTAATTATTAAAACACCGTCTATCGATCTATATTTGTTGATTTATAGAATAACACAATGACACGAATGTCATATTTGCATTGTTAGAACTTTAACAGATTATGGTGTTGGTGTTTTGACCAAGTAAGGGCTTTGCCGCTTGACCCCGTCATTCAATATTTTGATACTGAAATTTGTTAAAAAAAAATAAGACAATTATCCAGCGAAAATATTAAGTGGACCCCAGCTAGGGACTCAACCCCTTAGACCAAGCAAGGGCTCTGCCGCCAGACCCCGTCAAGGGGTTATTGCCTCATTGGAACCCCCATTGCTTAGGGGCTTCGGCCGTAAGGACCAATAAGGTTCCTACTAAAATCGTAATAAACTCACACGAACGTATACTACCACACTCTCCTAAGTTATTTGATGTTTATCATTGTACACTTTGATGAGGAAATCGATCTAATTGCACTAAAATAATTGGTAACTAAGATTTATAATTTACTACATATATATACAAACAAAATAACCAAGTGAGTGGTCCAATGTACTTGGATTAATATTCCTTACAAGACTGAATCAACTAAAATTAGATTGATTGCAAAAAAGCATAGGTTTATATAATGAGCATGTGGTCGGTGGCGGGAAAATCTAGCCTCAAGGAAGCTTCCTGGTAACCGAACACACGATTGAAACACATGTACAAACTGTATGGTTTAGTCCCATGTGCATAATCATCCCAGATACACCTATCAGTCAGAAACTTAAAGCAAGTTATCATTTATAAATTATAATTATAATTATAATAATGTGGATCAATGTTTATGGCTTATAATATTAAGAAGTTTCAGAAATTTCTGGATAACAGCTTTATTTTTTTTTTTTTTTTTTTTTTTTTTTTTTTTAATTGAAGATGTTATTACTAGTTTTCGGAAATAATTACATGGAGATAACGGGCAGGCGGGCAACAAGCTGCGCCGCCACCCCTTTCTGGACGGCAAACCCTAACCTACTAAACACGAACCCATGCCCCCCCGGGGTCGAGACACTGCTATGGATAACCCGTTGGACTCTGGTCAGGAAACGGATGGCTTCCGGTGCCAAGGAGCCAAAGGTATCAAATGCCAGGGGTACAAAAACGTGTTGGTTCTCCGCACAAGCTTTGGCATGCTTCTCAACTTTCTTCACCTCTGCTTTCCGCACTGCTTGCCCTGCTACAAAACCACTATCCCTCAAACCAACCAGGGGAGAAACACCTGTTAGGTCAACACAAGCGTGTTTCCCCCCGGCCCACCCAAAGACAAGCAGGTCTGCTGGACGTAGGGTGGATCTCCCTTCTGCGGGGTCCGAGAGGAAATTAACAGGAGCCTCCTTCTTGGCTGAGATCCCAGCCCTTCTTAAAATGTCCAAAAGAACGTCCCGGACCCAGTCGTGCCTATATTTGAAACCAGGCAACTCCTTACAGTGAACCGCGTGTTCCCCGTATTCGTCCAAACATGCCTTACGACAGATCGGACAGACTTCATCTTCATGATACATGGGGATCACCAAACGATATTTAAGAATTGCCCTGTATTCAACCCCAGACATGGTTTGGCCCAAGCTTTATTTATAATAAAATTGCATATATTCCTTTTGTTTTTTTTTTTTTTTATCTTACACACTTTTATATGAAATTACGCCCCTCTATATGGTGAGAATCTTTTTAAAATCTAAATTATTATAAGACTAGTTGCTCTTGTTAGTGTTGTAAAAATCAGGAATAATCACCGATTAATCGGTAATCAGTATTTCACCGGTTATAATTTCATCTAGTGGAACCAAAAATCAGTAATCAATCAAGGGCGGTCAAAATCGGTAAAAAATGGTCAAAACTGTTAAAATCTTTGAAGTATTTAAAAAGTTATACTTATCACTAATCTGACTAATAAGTTTACAAAATTATACATAAAATTTTGGAAAATTTGCACAAACACATACACATGTGTGTGTTGTGTGTATATATATAAGTGTGAAAAATTACGTATTAAACTCTAATCCGATTAATCGCTAGTCAATAATTCACCACTCAAAACACATGACCTTAGAGAGAGATATGCTACTTTAAGATCATGAATCATGAACATGAGAAAGATCTTGATTTTTTTAGACCTTATGTTGGATAAGATATCAGCAAATATTGACAAAGAATCGTGTGTTATCATTTACGTAGTAAAAATATTGAACAATATCAGGTGTAACCTATTACTGATCTCAAGTAATTAATGGCAAGTCATTTAAACATTAGGTCGCATTATTAACACTAAACGATCATGTTATCATATCCAAATCCTCCCCACCACCTTGTAATATTTTTTGAGCGTTCAACGAAAGCCCGATCACCCAGGTAAACCCAATGGCAAAACGCCACCCACGCCCACGAACACAGATGACGCTGGTGACCCGGCCCGCCATCATTCCAGAGGAAACCAACCACTTGAAGGCCCACTATGGTAAACCTCTGGCTCAACCTTGTATAAATTTGTTCTACGTGAGACTCCAGAGCCGGCTCCGAGAATGGTAAAAACATTTGGGCCTCGGACGAGACAAAAAAATTGAGCCTTCCCGCTAAAATATCAATTTATCACTCATTTATGAAAAACCAGCAACACGTCGATAATTATTATAAAATAAACAAAACCAAAATAATTAAAAAAAAAATAATCCAAAAGCAAATTTTTCAGCAAATCCAAAACCAATTAAAAACAACAAAAGAAAGAAAAATCAAAATAAAGGAAGAGTAAACTACAGAAGGAATCGAACCCTGCACCTAGAAGTAACAAAAGAGGATGCACTTACCACTAAGATATAGAGGGTGCCAAGTTACAAATTAAGTTATTATAATATATAAATAAGCTTTAAAAAAAAACAAATTGGGCCACTTAGCTATTTGGGCCTAGGTCCATTTTTCAGGCCACCCAGTCCAATATCCAGGCCTGTGAGACTTCAACCCACACAACCTCCATATTAGAAGGTTATGAGGCTGCTACTTCACCACGGGGTGATTGGCACCATCTCGTAATATATAGTAGGGGTATCTAGAAAGTGTAAAAGTTTTCTTAAATATATTGCAATGTAATTCTCAAATTAACAAACAAAAATATGATACATTTATAAATATTTTTCCTCATTAGTGGGTGAATCGAAAGATAAAAAGAATCTGAAATCAGATAAAAAGCTTGTAATCAGAAATAAGTCATACAAAACGTGGAATAATATGACAAAGAGTTATGATTAAAAAATCATAATAAAATAAAAAAATAAACAGTTTTATTGAGTTGGTTAAAGCATAATGAGGCAGACCCGGGATTCGGGGTGCCGAGAACCCGGTTCTATTTTAAACTTAAAATTCAGTTTACTAGCAATACACACCACGATGGATGAATGTAGTCAAATCAATTATAAATTTACAATTTTTCAGCCAGCTGTTATTTTATTTTTTATACTGGTCCATTAGAATATTCAACCCAAAGACCAAGAAAAAAATGATTGTTCCGAAGATTATCTTATTTTAAAACATTTCTATCGTTTTATACGTAGGTCAAACGCTATAAAAAGTTCTGATAATTTAATTAGGGGATGTGCGACACTAGAAATGGTTACGGGTACCTCTACTACTAGCACGGTAACACCGTCACCATCAGTGCTGGTAGGGCCCTTAGGGGTCCCGTGAACCGTGTTCTAATTCTTTTTAACGGGCTGGTAAATTGGTTTTTTATTTTATTTTGAATTAAAATAATAATATTAACTGTTTGTTTAATATTGTTTTATCTATATTAACGTTTGTTTTAATATTGTTTAAATTAAAGCATAAAAATAAATTAAAATCTAATTAAATAAAAAAGTAAAATTCATTAATATTTAACATAAAAAAATACATTAAAAGAAACAAAAAAAACCCCTAAAGTTGGCGCAACAGTTGTCATGCCGAGACCTGGTCAAAACTGTTGTTATATCGAGCCACATAGTCCACATGGGTGAATTCGATAGCCAACTCAGGGTCGATGCCCGGGTTCTCCCTCAACGTGTGGGAGTGGAGGGTGGTCCACCGATCACACTTATTGTTGAGATCGGTCCACTTTCTCTGCAAGCTCTCGATGGTCCGGTCGTTGATGCCGACTTGCTGATTAAAGTCGGCCAACGCGCGGCCCTATAACACCTTGGGGCGCGACCCCTGCCCCGAGCCCCCCTGCGTTATTGTAGGGCTGGGTCCTTTTTGCCGTCTTTGTAGTACACTATCAACGCCATCTCTTCTTCCTCGTTCCAGCGAGTCATCTTTGTGTGGGTGTTTGTTTGTTTAAACCGTGGTAAAAGTGTGAGTTTTAACCCCACGGTTGTGGGTATTTATATAAAAAAATTTGGGACGGTTAGGTTTATAGAATTTCTTTTTTGACACGGTTTCCATGTAAAAATTAAATTTTACTGGACGGTTACGAAGGCATTTAATTTTTTGAACGGTTTGGTTGACGGTTTTAATGCTAATTTGACTTATTATGTGACCGTATAAATATTTGAAATGGTGGTAAATTAAAAAAAAATAGATATATATTTAAATGAAAATAAATAAAAAAAAATCAGTGTAGTGCTGTCTTCAAAAAGTTTTTCAGTAAAGTAAATAAGTGAAGTGATGTGACAGTACAAGATTGGTTAAAATCAGTTAAGTGAAAAAAAAATCAGTGAGACACCATTCCCCATTATATATATATATGTTTATATTCTGATTTCGGGAAGGAAAAAGAAATAAAGAAATCTAGCAATAATATTTTTATCATTTATAGAGTTAACAAAATACCCTTGTTGCGTATCAATTTTCAGGTGCATATTTTCAAAGTATCGTGTTTGGCACTGATGTAAAATTTTATTTGATATATATAGGGTTGTAAACGATCCAAAAGTTTAACAAACGGTTTTAAAAACTGTTTGGTGGGAAGTTCGTTTATGTTCGTTTGTCTAACAAATGAACGAACACGAATAAAAATTCCGTTCGATTAACTTAACAAACAAACACGAGCAAATGTCTTGTCTGTTCGATTGCGTTCGTAAACATTCGGCAATGTGTTTGTTTATGTTCGCTCATTTATATCCGTTCGTATTTATTTGTTTATGTTCATGAAAAACTTAAAAGTTTTTAGTTTTTAAATTTCCCTCATATCTTTTATTTCCGTCTAAATATTAATCATATCCTCTAAAATTTTAAATATCTCCTAAACCTTTTACTTCCTAAACTTTTCCCTCATACACATTAATTATCTATATACTACACTAGCTGATTACCCCGGGAGGGTCCCGGGGTTGAAATATCTAATTTTACATGATAACCTATTGCAAATGGCTCAAGTTAACTAACCACAAAATCTCTCAATCATTGCATCTTCATAGTTTCTAATCAATAATAACTCATATTCCCTAATCTAAAAACCTAATCAGTAATCATCTAAAGAATCACTTATGTAAGATGCAAGTATTTAAAAACTCATCACATCTCTCTAATTTCTCACATTCTAATGGCTCTTATAATTCCTAACCTAATCAACTAAACAAACACTTAAGTTGGAAGTTGTAACCATTGCATCTCATTATGCCATGTGGCATAATCAAGAGATGGTTGAGGCCACCATTGAACGCCACGCCAGCAACTATCAATTCTTCTCGGGAGCGTCCGGGGTTGAAAAATATAACCATTCTAATAATACTAATACTAATAGTAATAATTATTACTCTTGTAATTAAATAAATAAAAAAATAACATTGCTATAAGCTGACACCATGTGTTGTAGTGTTGCGCGATTCTTTCTCCTATCTTCTCTCGATGAAGTATACCTAGTAAAATTCCAATGATAACATGACGATTGGGCTGATTTTCAACATCGTAGATAAAAAATTGGTTTAAAAGAAAAAACATGATTAATGAATAACATGAACACTTTGTGTGTTTTTTTCCTGTATGAACGAAACCCCGCAAAAAATAGTCGATTTTTTCTCCGTTTTTTATATAGCACTATGGTACTTGTTGGAAAGATAATAAAACGCTCGTTAATTTGGTGTAATTTTTTTCTTTAAAAAATCCCGTATATAAAAGATATAAACGTTTAAAAATTATGGGAGGAAATATGAGGGAGAAAATTTTAAATTTATTTTTAAATTCTTTTTTCCTAAAATAACTCAATTTAATTAAAAAAGAAATAATTCAAAAATCCTAAAATCTTTCAATTATGATGCCACGTGGCAGTTTCATGGAGAGGTTGAAGGCACCATTGCACGCCACGTCAGCAATGTTCAATTCTTTTATATATATTAATAGATTATAAAGGATGATGTATGGGCAAATATGTTCAAATTGTCCAAAGTTAAGATGACATACCAAGTGTTTATTTACAATTTCTTAAATTTTATCACATTTATTCCCTTAATGTCCCTAAAAGATAATCAACCTTTATATGAAAATGGAACTCACCAAAATTAAATAAATACATAAGATAACAATATTATTTGAACAAATTTCATATAATGACGATGAAGGATAATAATTTATGTTACCACAATGAATAATCTTATCTCAGCTAACCTTGTATGAGTTTTAAAACTTCAAAATATAGTAACTGGAGTCTTACAATAGTTAAAGTCAAGCTAACCAGATCATTTTTTTATATCATTCAACGCAGTCATTTTTCTTTTCAATTTTAATCATGATAATTATGTGAAATTAGGCTATATAGCTTTTATTAGTTGATTAATTTTTAGGCGTTTTATGATAGATTGATGATATGATATACGTGTCCTTCATTAGGTATTGGTTAAAGGATTTCTTGTTTGTTTAAAAAAGAGAAATTCCATGGTCTGAAAATTATTATTTCAATAAATCCAAGTCCAGTCTTTGTTCTTGATGATTCAGACTATGTGAACAACTCATCTTCACTAGTGAAACGTACTCCAATTACCAAAAAATGCTTAATCGATCATTGTCTTGGATTACAAACTTGTAGATGATAATTAGTTTGGAAATAGTAAAAAAAGCTCAAAAGTGTATTTTTAATGAACAAAATTGCAAAACCATATATGCCACACCAACTATTAACAAAAATGTTTCTAATCTACTTGACCGACCAATTTTAACATGTACGCTAACATCTTTTGGCCTGTTAATATCTCTTAAAGATGTTATAAGGATGCCAACCCCCTATACACACACACACATACACACACAAATATATATATATATATATATATATATATATATATATATATATATTAGTTCTTTTTTGCTTCAGTTTTATTCCAAATTAGAAAAAACAATAAGCGTTGGAGGCAGAGAATTCAACGGGAGGCAAGAACCATGGGTAAAATTTTTATGACTTTTATCAGTTATTATTTTTTTTATCTATTTTCAGTTTGAAGTTCATATTTTGTGTTAAAAATGAAGAAAATAAAGCAAACATGAAGCAACTCAGAAAGAATTTGTTATTTAAGGCAAATCCAATGCCAAGCTTCTACCATGATGGTCCACCGCCAAAGGTTGTGCAAAGAAGGTATTTAATAAATCATTTAGCTTCTAATGGTTTGTTAACACATATATTGTTGTCACTGCAAAGTATTGATTATATTCATACAAGATCGATGTGTTCTATTTAACTAAACAATTCTAACGAGCATAAAGTCTCCCAAAGTCTTATCTCCAGTTCATATAATCTCGCTAAAAAAAAAATCCACTATTAGCTTTATGAGGGTGTTTGGATGTGTTTTTTTCAAGTTATTATCCGATTATTTGATTTTGGGTATTTAATATAACAATATCACCTTTGCAAATACATATCCGAACGGTCCTTAAATGTTTAATTTTTTAGGTGGAATTGTGGAAACATCCTAACTAGAGTTTTAGCAGGAGGAGTGGCGGCTGGGGATACGTACCTAGAGGTTGACCCTATAATTGAAGGATTATCTACCGGCATGTAACTTTCGAGTTGTAAGTATTACTATTCATTTGAAAAGTACTGGCATATGTAGCTAGAAGTTGACCCTGTAACTTCTTTTATTGTAATTGACACATTAATTAATAGTACTTAGTGTGCACCCTATGCGCAATTGGTTCCCTTGTTTCCAAGATGCAAGGGGCAACGACGCCGTTTGACCCATAAAAAAGCATAACTACGACTTGGGTATTTGCTCATATATGTATATTTATTTATATTCAAATTAAGGTTATCCTTTTATTTTCTTTATAATGATTGTCTTCATGTTCAAGATTGTCATAGTCTCAACATTGAAGCACAAAAAATCCTGTTGAGCTGTGTGGAAGGAAATACACGTGTATTGGCTTATGAATTTGCAACCACGGGATCTCTATATGACATATTGCATTACATGAACACTTGTTTGCACTTTTGTTTTCATGTTTAAATTAACGGATATATAAGTTGAAATAAAATTGGAGTTGGGTTTAAAATCTATATAATATGCATATATACATGCAAGTAGGAAGGGTCTGCAAGGAGCACAACCAGGGCCCGTGCTTGATTGGGTGCAGTGGGTAAAGATTTTGTTGATGCAGCAAAGGGACTGGATTATTTGCATAACAAGATACATCCTTAAATAATTCAGAGATATTAAGTCTAGCAATGTGTTGATATTTGAGGATTTAAGAGCCAAGATTGCCGTTTTTCAACCATTCAAAACAATCACCCCGATATGGCTGCACACTTGCATTCTACTCGTGTTTGGGAATTTTTGGCTATCGTGTTCCATAATAATACTTATATTATAAACCCTTTTCATATATACGCGTCTACCCAACGGCAAAGTGGACGGGATGTAGATATGCAATGACCGGACGGCTTACACAAGAGTGATGTTTAGGTTCATATTGGTTTGTTACAGTAACATACCTTTGGTTTATTAAGATTTGTTCAATAATGAGTACATGGTTTTTGTGGTGAACTACAATCAGTTGTAAGTGACGATGTACATTTTTTTCTTTTCTTTCTACGAATACTTGTTAAAACACAGTGTGCACATTTCTATTCTTTTTACGTAGCTTATGGCAAAAAACCTAAGTATCATAATGTTGTATTACGACCTATTTGTGGATCCTGCTGCAACACGTGGGTAAACCCACTAGTTTAAGTAAATGCTTCGGTCATTCTTGCATTCATGAAACATGAATTTTTTTATCGCTTTTACTTGCGTATGAAGAATTTAAGGAAGTCGGGCATTCAAGAATCAAGACATTTTTTTTGGGATAGTTATGAACTTATAATGAGTTAGGATTATCCTGTGATCATGTCTAAATAATTTTGGATAACTATGTCTAAGTTAGTATAATTTGACTTATGGTTTAGTGGATATACTTACTCTAATGGTTAATGTTAACAAGCTTTTTTATAGTTAGTTGCGTATTAATTGTTTATTTGTGTCTATAACCTGTGTTCACGAATAGTTTCGCAAACAATTAAAACTAATAAGGGCATTTTAAATCATTGAACAATTAGACCATGCCTAATAAGGGCATTTTAGGTGTCTTTAGCGAGGTGAAGGAAAGAGCGAGGGGATGTGGAGGAGTGATAATGGTGGGATTGTGGTTTTGAATATGTTCTAATCCCAGACATAAGGTATTGATATATGATAATATACTTGTATAGTTGTAAAATTTGGATAAAATGGAAATTTTAAACGCACACTATGTATTTTGCGCGATGATAGTGTTTCATAGTTCCATGCATATGGAGACTTACTAGAAGGATGTAAATCACTACTTATTAGAGGGTAGCAGTTATTGCTAAATTAGTCGCATGAATTGTATGATATTTGTAATGGGATATTTGACTCAGTGTAATGTCTCCACGCTATCAACCTATCAAAAGGCTACACTTTATGATTCATTTCATCCCATAAATGTTTTTGAAGTAGATGTGTTTCCTTTCCATTCGCATGAGCTCGATCATATGAGTGAGCTTTTGATGTTTTTAAAAAGTAGTTTGATGGATTGTGAGTAGAGAAGAGAGAAAAATTTAGTGTTCATCTATATTTTTAGGGGGGGGGGGGGGGGGGGGGGGGGCTTAATATTTTTAAAATGGTTTTTGAGTGAAAGAAAATTATTACTTATTTGAAGAGGGGAAAGAAATTTTAGTGATTTTAATGTATTTGAAGAGGCGAGAAAATTTTTAGTAATTTTTATTCAATCTTGTCTTTTGTAGCCTGGTAACATCTATATGACTATTTGTTTTATTCTAGAAAATATTGACGTTTTAAATGTAACGTCAAAATAGAATGCATGACCATCAAACTATTATTTCTCTCCGTATAAAGCCCACACATAAGAACCCATTACCTACCTTGTCATTGAGGCACATCTTTGGCAAAAACTTGAGACTTCAAATTTTGCCGGATTTATGTTGCAATGTATTTATATTTATCCTAAAACACTTCATCCAAAACACGTTCTGGACGGTCTAGGAAAGTGTTTGCGGTTCATCACATAAAAGTTGTATTATGTTGTTGTCCAAGGTAACCCATACCATGATATTGTCCGCTTTGGGTGGTCACTCCCTTATAAGAAGTTCTGTTCTCTCTTACACAACCGATGTGGGATCTTACACCACCCCCCCCCCCCCCTTAGGGAGCCCAGTGTCCACACAGGTGCATTGGCACACCGATCCTGCCCCCGGATCTGATACCATCTGTAACAGGCCAAGGTAACCCGTATTATGCCGGCACGCCCTCAGACGTCCGCTCCTCACTGGTTTAAAACGCGTCATGAGAGTGAGGGTGATCATTCCCTATTGTTTTCTTCAGTTGTAATAGTTTAAACTGAATTATTTTTGCATTATACCCTTGAAATTTAATAAAATGCCACCAAATATATAAAATTCTTTCACGTGTTTCTGGAATGAACTAGGAAAAAAGAAATGTAGAAGCAACGTTACTTGGTAATTACTCTCCAAGGACAACCAAGTGGTACTTACACCATGTCCGTACATTAATTAAATCTATGAGCAAACTAAAAAACAAGTACTATCGTGCAAATAATTTAACGAATGTGAAATTTTTTAGTATTTCACTCATATATGCATTAATTCATAAACAAGAGATACGGACCCATCTAAAGAGGGTACCATTGTTATGGGACCACCTTTCTTATGAGAGTATTTAGCATAACTTAAGGTGAGTTGATTCTCCACATGCATCTTAGGCTGGCTGGAAGGTGGTGTGTGTGGGATATTTTCGTATAAATGGATTGACTGATTGACCAATATTTTTATAATTATACATCATATAGGTATGGTGGTGCAGAGTGCACACCTATTTGAATTTATTATGAATTTAGGGGCGAAGACCCTAAGGGATGGGGGTCCCGGGGCAGCGCCCCTGGGAGCAGGGTCCAAGGGGTGGCAGCCCCTGGCGGGGCTTAAGGGGCAGAAAATAACTGCCCAGTTAATGGCCCCATTAAAATTATTAGGGGAAATTGAATTAAATAATCCCAACTTTAGGGGATTGGAAGACAATAATCCCAACTTGAAAGTTGTAAACTAGTAGTCCTAACTTGTCATGTATTTTATTCCATTAGGCAAAAACTAACTGATGTTAACTTAGTTAGTTATCTGCTGATGTTGCAGTCTATGTGGCATTTGACCACATGTCACCACACACCACCCACTGCCTCTCATATATCTCTCTACCCACTCTCTCCTCTATTTTCCATCTCTTCTTCCCCAATCTCCCTCTCGCTCTCTCCCTTTCTCTCTTCTCTGCTCCTGTTTCTCTCTCTGTTTCTATCCCTCTACCTTCATTAACCATCACAACAATCTGCAACCACCACCAACATCCATCCCCGCTCCACTTTGCTAACATGAGCCATCGAGCCCTTTACTATATTAACACCTTCGTTATTGTTAGCAGGTCTAAGAGTGTGTGAGGACACAGACATTGGGCTTGAGATGGCTGAGCAGGGGAGTGGGTTAATTGTGAGGACACATACATTGGGCTCGAGATGCCTGGCTTCATCGTCTTCAACTTCATCTTTCTTTCTCAAACGGAGCCCTAATTTGACAGGGGAAGAAGACAAGGAGAAGTAGAGGGGTCGGAGCTCAAATTGTAGAAGCCCTAATTGCTTTTGGGGAAGAAGCCCTGATTTTTTGCTTCTAGTGGTGGTGGGTGGTAGAGAGAGAGAGAGAGAGAGAGAGAGAGATGGTGGTATTGGATGGATGTTTGTACTCTGTTTCTTGAACCCATTCGTTTTCTTTGTACTATGTTTCTTGAACGCGTTTGGTGGTGTTTGTGATGGTGGTGTAGAGTGGTGGTGTTTGTGGTGGTGGGTGTTGTCGAGATGGCGGTGGTTGACGGTGGTGGCAGGTGGTTGTGGTAGTGGAAAGTGGTTGACGGTGGTGGCAGGTGGCCCAATGGAATAAAATAAATGACAAGTTGGGACTACTAGTTTACAGCTTTCAAGTTAGGATTATTGTCTTTCAATCCCCTAAAGTTGAAATTATTTAATTCCATTTCCTCAAATTATTATGGTAAAAACGTCTCAGAAAATTAATTCTTGAAATTAGATGGACTAAATCTGGCAATTGACAAACCCTGAAAATAAATGCCTAAAAGACAATTAATGGCCCCAAAAATTGATTACGAATTCAATATCTTGGTCAAAAAAAATTCTCTTTGGTTCTTCTCTCAATCATAACATACAGAAAATTCTCAATCTCTGATTGTATTCGATTGAACCGTCGAATTGGTTCAATTTGAAAGCGATTACGTGCCTTTAGATATTTCTGTTATCTGGTTGTTCGTTTGTTTTACTATAAATCCCCAACACTATGGAATGGAGTTTTTAGGGGCTTTATTTCGTCATCTCCGTGCTATATATGTGCCACGTTAAAAGTGGGCTTTGTTCTATTCTCTCAATAACTATCAGGAAATAGAATAACGTCCCTTTAATAAAAAAAAACAAGAAATGGAGTTTCTAAGTTCCCCTCAATAATCAATATTGAAAGTGAACTTTAGTCCAAAAATTACATTGTGTTTATTGATTCAAGCATTCATATCTTTACGTCTTTATAAAAACACGTTTATCTACTTGGAAGGGGGGTTAGAAGTGGGGTTAGGTTAAGTTCTTGCCTTGCACAGAGAGGTAGTATACTCGATTCGCAAGCACTAGATTTGATACAATTCTACTACTTATAAGCAAATAACACCAAAACATGAAGTCCATGGTAGTTAATGGGTCAAATCCCTTATAAAGAAATCTTATTTAATACTTTTTCTGACTCAGCGGGATTTTCACTCTGCTGCTTCAAACCAATATGGTCGAGTGTAAAGTAGGTTTCCTAATGTAAATACATACATACATACTTACATACCTTCGAGATTACCTTTTTGACGAGTGTCCTCCTCGGTTTGACTACCTGAAGTCTGACTTGTTTTGCCAATAACCAAAATGACCATTATCACACATAATCATTTGTGGTCCTTTTTATCAAGGGTTACTAACAATCATTTTTGATCTTTGACCATGTTTTTTCAAAGATTAATAACTATAATCAAATTCCATTTAGGCATTCCATCAAACACTTGGTGAGCATTAATTAAGTTTTCCTACTTCACCATAATTTTATGATCAAAACTTTCATAATCTCCTAAATACACAATGTAGGAACTAGGTATTCAATTCAAATGCAACTCAATCTATTTGTTCATAATTTGAAATCAAATAGCAAGGTAAGCATGGACACACGAATTTCATACCACTTTTAATCTCTTAATCTAAAATTTCAATCACATCATACCCGTGGGTCATAATCTAAGATGCCATAGACTTGGCTCTACACACCAATCCATATCACACAAAAATCACAAGTTCAAGAGCAATTTAGGTGGGATTCTCCCCAAAATTCCGAACCCTTACTACTAGAAAAAAACTCTTTTTTACGCGCATTGCGCGTCATTAAAGGGTGTTTATGACACACAAAAAAGTGTCAAGGAAGAACGTGTCAAGGAAGAACATGTCATTAAATTTTTATGACATGCAAGCGCGTGTCATCTTTTAACGACACGCGTTAATGACACACATTTATGACACTCTTTAATGACATACATTCTTGACACTCGTTTTATGACATACCTTTGTGACACCCATTTTGCGTGTCATGGTTTTTTTTACCTAATTTTTTTCTACAAAATGACTAATATTCCTGAATTTATATTTGAATTTATAATTACAAAATCAATAAATTTGATAATAAAACTGCATATATTATATATATATCACCAAAAAACCCATTACAATCATTTGTTGAATCCTACCACAAGTATTAACGGTTACAAAAACATTGTGTCAATACATTACATTAGTCGATCTAGACTGAAACATACGGATCACTTGAAAATGAAGGTCACGGCATAACTTGACCATTCTTCACAGATAAAATCAATATCCGCATCCGTGTAAACATCCACTCCTCCCCCAACCTGAGACACAATTAAATTAATAAGCTTAAAGGTTAAGGTTCACGATGGTTTTGTAACAACCCGACCAGGAGGGCCTGGACGAATATACAGATTGATGCCAGACTTGCACAACAGAAGCAACGATGACTAATATTTAATGTTTTATTACAATTTCTAATCCAAAATATAATTACACAACTTAAATATTTATAGTTCCAAGCTATGCAGGGACGAATCGCGGTGGTCATCGAAGCAGTTAATGAGGTGTAGTCCACTAGTCGATCCGATCTCTATCCCGCTTATCTCTTGATGCTCTAACCGCAACACATATAGCCGAATCTTCTAACCAGATAACCTCTAATATGCTACTAGTAAGCATATATCTCGCAGTTGCCATCCATCCATTTGCAGTACCTGAACACATGCTTAAAAGAGTTTGGGTCAGGAATTATGCTAGTGAGTTCGTGTAATTAGTTAAGTGGATCCGAAAAAGTTTATCATTTCAAAAGCAAGTTTACACAGTTTAACACAGTTCAACACACATGATGTACAAGCGACCCTTCAACCCTAACATGGACTCTATCAACTGCCATTATAGGTCCTGGCAAAATATATGCCGCAATGGTCTTTCACCTTAGTGGAGGGTTTCCCGGGCCCTACGTCCTGAGTCCACCTTGCGTGGGGGATTCCCCAATTAGTACTACCCATATATTAAGTGGCTCACCTACGAGTTAATGAGTGTCAGTGTTATCCGACAGCTAGTATCTTGTCACATCACAACAGTTTAGACACACAGGCATATGTTCACCCCAAAACAGTAAAACAGAAAAAGGGGAATGGTACACGGAACTCACCTTAGCAACGTATCATATCTTGTCATGTCATACGGTCGTATGGTATTCCAAATCCGGAGCCCACCTATGGTTCACATACAATATCCTAAAATATAACAAGCATCAGTGTGTGTAACCGAGTATCGAGGTTACACGTGTGGATGACTAGGACTTTTCGTTGTTAATGTCTAACTTATTCTAATAATTCCAGGTTATTCATAATCGTCCAACTGTCCGCATAAACATCTAACACATTAGATGATTTGTAAGTCTAGATGTCTCATAAATGAAGTCAGTAAAGATACGTGTCTTGTGTCATTATTGGTAAATAGTATTTGTGTTTGTCTGGAAATTTGTATTTAAAAAAAAGAATTTGAAGAGTTGTTTCAGTGGGAAAATTAACTAAACAGTTGAATTTACATCTGTTTTAATCAACAGTATTTTAAACACCGTTTTTAAAAATCCTGCTATAAATTTGAACAGTTGTTTTAGTGGGAAAATTAACTAAACAGTTGAATTTACATATGTTTTAATCAACAGTGTTTTAAACACAGTGTTTTAAAAATTCTGCTATATTGACGACGTGCTTTGAAAGACGGTACCAAATACAGTTTTTCTTTCAACTTTAGATTTACCTTTTAATTTTGTCATCCTCTTTTTTGTTTTAATTTGTGTTATCTCAACAGAGCTTTAATTTGCCTGTACATTTAACTGGTATTGTCAATGGAACAGCCGTTACGAAATACAGTTTTTGTTTTAACAGTAGATTGACTCTTTAATTTGGTTTTTACCAAATAGTGCATAACAGTTGGTGTGTTTATTTTTTTTATATTTTGGGTAGTAATTGTTTTAAAGAAAGAAACAGATGTTAGTAAACGGGTTTTCTTTACAGCAGACGATTGGTTTCGTAATATTGATTTTAGTAAACAGACCTTAAACTAATTGTTATAAAGAAACAATTAGATGGTAATTAACAGATGTTGTCAAACAACAGATGATGGGATTCTTCATGTTGTTTTTACTAAACAGTGCTTAACATTTAAAACATACATAATAAAAACCATATCTACTATATAAACTACTTAATTAAAATTTAAAAAAATCCTTTCTTTCTTTGTCAGAATCTCGCTTGAAAGATCCCTTTTTAACTGCATCAACGCTTCATGAATATTGTTGTCGATTTGTAGTTGTTGAGTCAAGTAGTCTTCTATCTTGTCTCTTAAACCAGTTGCTGGTTCATGCAACACCATATCGAGCAGGCCAATGTTTGTCCATGATTGTTCCTTAACTGTTTCTTCCATCCTCTCCACTTCATTCCTAATATCTTCGTCTTTTCTCTTTTCTCTTAGTGACCAAACGCTGGATATTGACTTAACATATGATGTATCAGAAAAATGAAATTATGATATGTTTGCCATTTTGGTAGATGAAGTTTTGAATATGTGTACTATGTGGAATTTATAGATAAATTTTAAGTTGGATATGAACATATTTATAGTAATAATTTCGAAAGATAATTAATTTCATGCAATATTTGATATAGTTATTTAAATATTTGATTTGTACAACTGATACTTGATTATTTCGACTATTCGGTTTCCAAAGCATTTGTCCATTTATGTTTCACAAGTTGTATAGACTTTTTAGATACTATAAACGTTTGGAAATTAAATAATCATTATAACAAAACTTTTCGTTTAACACGTTAACCCAAGTATAATAACTTTATACCCTATGACCTTTCATTTCACGCGTTATAAGTGTATAAATTAGTAAACACATCCAAAACTTCATCATAAACCATCTTAACATTTACATTTATGTCTTCATCAATGGCATCATGAAGTAATAACCATGAAGATGAAATGAAAGAATTTGTTCTTAATCAAATTATAGCACAATACTATCGTGATTTGAAGACTAAAAGAGATTTGAAGATTTGTTTTGACCGTTTGCAGTTGGGCACATTTGACCGAGACGATGTGCAACGGATTTTGAAGTCAATGCCTTCGACTGTTGTTCGTGATTTGTCGTTGTTGTGCAATTTAGAGTCCGGGATTAAGGACGTAGAATTTTTGGCAAAATTTAAAGATCTACATGCACAACTTGAAGCTTCAATCGAATTGAAGCTTAAGTTTATTAATTCCTTTAACTAGCTATGTATCTTGATGTTTAAAGTTCACTAGTGTGATTTACGGGTGCGCGTTGCGCAACTTGATTCGGGCATCACCGAAACGAAAACAAATAATTCTCAACTAAATTAACCACTAAATTTCATACCGAAAATAAAAACGATAGCGACATAATATTCAAACGAAAACTCAAAAAATACACAAAACCAATCGACAATGACCGGATTGGGTTGAGTCATTTTGACACATAGGAAACCCATTACACTAATCCAAAAATATAAGGAATAAACATATAAGGAATAAACATATGGCATAATAGCATACAAATGGTCACGTGAAGTTGATTATCTTCAAGTAAATATGCTTTCAATGTCCGATGCAATTTCCAAATAAAGCTGATACAAAAGAAAATAGTGAGTAGACAAAAAAAAAAGTAAATAAATAGTGTAATTCCAATTCTAATTCTACTATCGGAATCAATTGTTATCAGTTTAAATAACTCCTATTCGCGAATGAGTCATACCTACGTATTTTCAACCTCCTTTAATGGTAAGGCTCTAATAGCAACTGATTTTAAATCCCCATTTTGTTGTTAGTGTTGACTGTTTGTATATAGAATGCAAGTAATTTAACAAAATAAACCAACAAACTTTGAAACTCAACTTATCTGTCTTAAGACCTCTGTTTGTCAATAATTCCTTTTCTCCTGTAATACAATCGGTAATCTGATCAAGTTAGTTAATAATTCAAAGACACTAATAAACTAATTAGACGTTAATGTACCGACGATATACGTGGGAATGAAGATAAATATAAGGAATGAATATCCAAGAGCAAAATTTAAAGGATGGCACTACAAATTAGAAACATGAATTAAGTTATCGTTGATTAGATGCAAACAAATATTTAGCTTAATGAAAATTTTCGTGGTATGGAGAAGTAGTTAGAAACATGCCATCCGGAAGCGTGAAGTAAATGGACAACAGCCTCGTAGACGACATCCCATGCAAACTCTTGAGTGGGCCGATAACAATGGATGACCCCACCATAATCCATGTCGAAGTTGTAAAATGAGCCTATTGAAAATCCATCAAAAACCAAACGTATATAAAAAAAACCCAAACCCAAAACCGTATCCAAGCATAAATTTAACATCATGAAACCTAAATTAGCGTCATAGGGGACCAGAACCAGTGTACAGACCAACAGCTCATAAGACAACCCTATACAGTAATCGATAACACAACTTTTGTTCCCAATAACATAACTTGTAATCGTCTACCAACTTATAGAACGCAAAATACTTTAAACAATAAAGAACAATTATTCTAAAAACACAAAAAATGAAAAAGAATTACCAGAAGGTCAACTGCCATCAACAATAGGAGAATACTGCAATTGATCTGAAACTCCATCAACTTCCTTCAGACCTAACTCTAAGTCATTAAAAAAACAAATCAGTAACGTTATAATAAAAACATAAAAAAAGAATTCGTATGTAGAGTTTTTTCAGCTATTGGAGTTGATTGGTATAAAGATTAATCAAAGGGTTTGGTAGATGGTTGAAGAAAAAGATTAATGCACATAGCGAAGTCACTGGTTCTTCTTCAGCTTTGATCCGCAGCCAACCTGTCACCACCTATTGTCTCTCTCATCCGTAGCCACCCCGTCATCACTTCCGATCAGCGACCTCTGAAAGCAAATAACATAACCTCCTATCAGTGACCTCTAAAAGCAAATAAAAAGAGTTATTAATCTAGAGAGAGAGAGGTGAAAGGAAATTGTAGAGAGAGATGAGAGATCAGTGAATAATTGAAGGTAGATGAAAAAAAGTTTTAAAGTATGACAAAGTGTGCGTGTAGATCATCTCACACAAAATAAAAAAAGAGGCTGTAGAACAACATACCCATTTTGAGACAAGATTAAAGGGCACGTTGTTGGTGGAGTGATTAAAAAAAATTCAATTATATTTCCACAGAAGAATGAGCTCTGCACAACCTAAACATAAAGACACATAAAAGATAAGTCACAATATATAAAAAAAACGAATAGTATTATGATTGTTATCAGGTATAAGTAGAATAGCAGCATACCTTAGAGAAAAATTTCTGGGCATGACTTCTAATTTGAACCGCAGTTTTCGTGCCCACATGTTCTGCAAATAAGGTAGTTTTCGGTTTTAAAATTGATACTCAAGTCTCGAACTAACTCTATAATGAGTCAAAAGACGAACAATAAGTGTATAGATACCTTCATTTCGACGCCAAGCACGCCCGTGAAGCTTTAAAGCTTCAAGAAACTTTTTATGGTCTTCTTCACTCCACCTTTCCCTTTGTTTTGTGATCGTGTATGGTTTTCTAACCTGTTTGACATCAAAAGAAACACCATAATAAGTACACTAATAATATAGGAATAGTGCATAAAATAGATCCATATTAGTCATGAAAACAAACAAACCTTGGGCGCATAATCGTCAGCTGACGTTAATCGGTCGTTCTTAATCGTATTCGATGCTGATCCTTCACCAAGATCCTACATTCATCAAGAAACACAATACATTAAGATTAAAACCAAATTTAAAAAAAAAAAAAAAACAAAGCAATAATAATAGTTGTTCCATTCTTACTCAATTTGCTCTCAAAATTCACAGCCATTTTCTGCAATTCAACATTAAGGTGTTAGTAGGGCCTTTTGATAAATACCAAGTTAAGGGTTAGAATTAGTTACCAAAGTATTAAGAAAAAGGTCATATAACCATAGGCTTCAGCTTAATATCACTGGAATTCCATGGTCGTCTGTTTTTGGAACCAATTCTTTTCTTCATCTTGCCGGAATAAACCCCCACGCGACCACCGTCATAGATCGGACCACCTGAAAGAGAAATCACCACTCCTTTCAAAGCTCTCAACGTGCGCCTCGTCTGTATCAGAATCAATTAACATCATACACAAAGCCGCAACAATGACATGAACAATTACAAGTAGAATAAATTACCAAAAAGCGACGAAAAGCAATCTGGATCTGAATGGCAGCCCACTACTGCCAAACCGCTTTGAAATCTTTTGGTTTAGACCGAACAACAGTAGCAACAGCAGCAGAAAAACACATCAAACACAACAACCAAGCCCGTATCCGACCCATCTGATCCATAAAGCTACATTTCACAGCACAAATCAAAGTTCTAACAACAAATCGTGAACAACTGATAATTAAAACCTATACAAACACACATCTTACCCAATACTGTAACACCCCAACCGATGGCGGAAACATCGAGGTGTCACGTAGTAACGATTGTTCAAAAGCTCATGGTACTAAAATGTAATTACAAGTTGATTTACAAGGATTGCAATTACAACATGTTTCAACGAACTAAACTAATTAAATTCATTCTAAGCCCAGATTCATATGTGAAGCATCAAGCAAACCTGAAACATGTACGAAAGTAATTTTGTCAACATAAATAATGTTGGTGAGCATACTTAAGTTTATATATAATATAAGTTTAAAGGAAAAGATTTACAATTCATGTGTCAAGATTGATCAAGGCATTATGTAAACACGTAGTAAACAAACATAATAAAGTCTAACGAATATGATTCACATAAAGCATCCTAACACGTTTCACAATGAATTGAGCACCGTAGCATGTGTTACGTCTTTTTGAGCATTTGAGCACCGTAACTTAAGTTACGTCTGTTTGATCATTTGTTCATTTGAGCACCTTAACTTTAGTTAAGTCTAGATAACGATTTCGAGCATACAATGTAAGTAAACTACGCTTAAGTCTAGCATAAAGCACAAAGATAACGAGACACATGTATGAAGTGTATGTGTAAGTTTGTATACGTGTACATGTTTCACCCCAAAAGTGTAAAAAAAAGGGGGAATAAGTATACTCACAGTTTGCAAAAGCGATCAAAATCCAACTTAAGCTGACGTGAGTTAAGAAATAGGAATTCCGAGGAATTCAACTTATAAAGTATAAGAGTACTAATAAGGAAATGTCTAAAAAGTCTAAGGTAACTAGGGTCTAAGGCATTAGGGTTTGCTAAGTCGATTTAGGGAATTAGAGTTTTTTTTATAATTCGAATTAATATAAAAGTTGTATATCAGAAATAATATACCCAAGTTCGTAAATATGGTTTAGGTAATATAATTATTTCCAATTAAATATTTAGATAGAAATATGTTTGAAATAATTAAGACAAAGTAATTTAATTAATTACTTTCACAAGATTATTGTAAATAAATACAATAATCATAAATGTTTAAATAAATAATCATGAGTTACACCATGATCCAACCAATGGTAATTAAGATTTTCAACATAGGATTACTTCTATTTTATAAGAAAAGTAATTATAAAATAGATGTTAAAATAGTATAAATAAATATTTGATTAGTTATGTCTAATTGAACATAAATAAGTCTAAAATGCAAGACATGATCCAAAAATGCTATTTTTATAGAAAATGGATACTTTCTGATGTAAATTAATGAAAATAATTTTCCCATAATTTTTATAAACTTATTTATATTTAAAACTGATTTAATGAGATTAAATCATGTTTAAATGATTAAAAATAGGAAAATTAATAAAAATAAGTGTTTTCTGAACCAATAATTTTTATTTCAGTTCATGATGATTAGAAATAATTTCCCAAAAAGTTTGAGATTAAAGTCATTAAAAATGATTTTTTTTATGAATTAAATATGATTAAAACAATTAAATTCAATAAAAATATGAAAATAGGACATTTTCTAGAAAATAAAAGTGTGTTAATTTTCTTTATGATGTCAAGATGCTACACCTAAATTTTCATAATTTTTGAAGCAAAAATAAATTTATTATGATTTATTTGGTTTTTTTATAATTTATATAAATAAAGAATTTAAAGAATATAGTATATAAAAAAAATTCAAAATGAAAGATGGTGATGGCAGACTCGAACCCAAGGTCTGGCCATCTCAACACCTTAACATCAAACAACTAACCACTAGACTACCAAGGATTTTTGTTGAGAAGGTTGGAAAGAATAAATATTTAACAAATTTCTAAAAGCATCATCTTCTTCCCCAAACCTAACATGAACCCTAACCCTAAGACCAAATTAATAAACCCGAATTAGGCAAGAATAACGATCAAAATTATGGGGCATTCAAAGGGTAACACTAAATTAATAGAACGACATCAAGAAATAGAACTTACAACGCGTTTGAGGACCGAAAGAAAACGTTTTTTAACCCCGACACAAAAGTAGTCGATTGCCAAGCTTCCAGGCGCAGTTTAAACATGATTTTTGTGGGTTTGCAATGAGTAAAAGTGCAGAAACGATTTGGCAAGGTCGATTGATATGATTGTTTGACTAAAACGAGTCATTAGCTCGTTATAAAGATCCGGCCAATAGGTTCATTAACCCGACTTAAAAGACCATTAAAACCACGTTAATACTCGACATAATGATAGCAATTCGAATGATTTAAGTGAAGAAACGCATTGGGATTAATTATCACTCGTTAAAGGCTTTAAATGCTCATAATAAGGTTCGTCGGAGCTAAACTCCGGCTGGTGAAGCTGCCGGAATCGAGATCAGAAAAAAAACATTTAAAACTTTCATTTTTTTGTCAGAAACGGCCCCTGTGGTTTTAAACTCATATATTATGCTTAAAATTCATTCTTTTCTTTTATAAAACTTAACCTAACTTAAAAACTTAAAAAAATATATAAACTTTTAAATAAAACAAAGTTTACAATTGCCAAGATGTATTACGTTTAAATATTGTTTCTATATTCGTGTTCGGTTAAAATGTAGGCATTTCCAAGTAGAATATATATAATGATCGAATAAAACTGAACTTTTATTAAATTTGAAAACAATAGAAGGTATGAGGACGGACTATAAATAACAAGTTGATGAAAGACAAGGGTGACGAGTGTCACAAATAACATGGCGACCACCATCATGAACAGCTTGTGAAACCAAACCCATTAACCCAATGCTACCTCCTCCATACACCAAATCTATGTTTCTTGAAACCTCATATAACATCATCACTGAGTCAAGTCAGTCAGTCATAATAATAATAATAATAATTCTTCGGATTGGTTTGCAATCCTTCCTTGATGATCGATAACACGATTTGGAACTCAACATTGTCTGTTGAACTCGGATCAGGCAGTTTACCTGTCTTGGCAAACTCCTCCTCGGCCTTCACTCTTCGTGAATCAATAGCATCGCGTCACCACCATCGTCCATGATTAGATCGGGCCCACCGCCTGGGCCCCAGTCGAACGCCCGCTCTGTGCACCACGAGTATTCCTAATGGTACAATGAATAAAATGGAGTGAGTGGTAATGGAAATGCGGGTAATAGTGAGTGAGATGTTTCGATTCGAATAATGGGGGATGTGGAGCAGGAGGGGAGTGGTGGGGATGAAGGTGGGGAGTCGGTTGGGTTAGGTGGTGGTGGAGAGAGGTGGTCGAGGTCTGTACGGCGGCCGCCGTGGACGGAGGCGGCGACGATTTTGGCTTTTCGGTGAAGGTTAGAAGGCCAAGAATGAGTGGGGTTGTCATGGCTACGGGAAAATGAGTTACATGAAGATCTTGGTGTGAAGATCTTGGTGTGATTTTTGAGGGAGAGTGTGATTTTGAGAGAAAGAGATGTGATTTCTAGAGAGAGAGAGAGAGAGTGTGTAGAGAATGAAGAGGTTATGAGGAATGCAGACAAGAAGACGCGTTTTTATTTGTGGAAGTAGTTGAGTGGAAAAAGGGGTCCAATTAGCGATGAAGGTCCAATTATATTGTGCCAGCTTATTGAAGAAAACACTGTTCAAGAACATGTAAAGCCAACACAAAGGACCAAAATACCCCTTAAAACCTCCATAATTACAAAACTACCAACACAAAAGACCAAAATACCCCTTAAAACTCTATAATTACAAAACTGCAATCACAAAACTTTGCAAATCACTGTTCAATTCACACGGTACATTAAATATAGTTATAATTATATTTGTTCTATTTAACGTTGATTATATATGTTTTTTAATATATTTTGGCATGGTGCTCGAACCTTGTTTAGAGATGTTTTCGCTGGTATTGACCCAGATTTGGATGCTCAAGTAGAATTTGGAGCATTCCAAAAGCTTGGAGATCCAACTACAAGAAGACAAGCAATCTGCCTACATATTGATTTCAACCTTTTAATTTGGTGATCCTCTTTTCTGTTTTAATATGTTTTATCTCAACATAGCTTTAATCCGTCTATAGACTTTTTTCCTTGGTTGTACCATTTCAGTTATTAAACATCTGATCAGTATTATTAACTGGTATCTTGGAAGGAACAGACGTTACGAAATGCAGTTTTTCTTTTAACATAGTTAACAGTTGGTCTGCTTATGTTTTTTTATATATAATTATTATAAAGAAATAAACAGATGGTACTAAACAGAGGTCTTCGGAGCAGACGATTAGGTTCTTGATGTGTTGGTTTTAGTAAACAGTGCTTAAGGTGGGCTTTATTCTTCCCGTGTGTTTTACACGGGATTCCACTAGTTATATAATTGAAAGTAATAAATCCTCCATGGCATTCAAAGAGGGCATCTTCCCCCTTGTGTGCCATGTGACATTAATTGATTTTAGAGAAAAAGATTTAAAAATAAAATTGGATTTTTCTCTCTCATGTTTCCTCATATAATTTTTAAAAGTTAATATCTTTTATATACAAGATTTTTTAAAGAAAAAAATTACACCAAATTAACGAGTGTTTTATTATCTTTCCAATTTGTACCATAGTGTTATATAAAAAACGGAGAAAAAATGACTATTTTTGTGTGGGGTTTTGTTCATAGAAAAAAAACACAAAGTGTTCAGGTAATTCATTAATCATGTATATGCAAGTCACTAATTATGTTCAAATCAGTAAATATGAATTCTATTTTCAACATGTGTTAGCATTGGAGTTGTACATTGTTTTAGGTTAGGTATTAATATTAGAGTTATACATTGTTTAACATTAGACATTAACATTGGAGATACATTGTTAATTGTTTAGGCTAGGTGCTACCCGAAGCTTTCCTGCATGTAACTGTAAAGCGCATCATTCTATTTCATATGTAAAATTAATATGTCATATTAGATTTCTTAACTTCGGGACGTTCCCGAGGTATAATCTAGTATTTATATATAATATAAAACTGGATTTTGGGATGTTACATTATTAAACAGATAAATAATTCTATCACTTCTCTTTTGATAACTTGGAAATTTGATTCGCCTTTATTACAAGGGATCTAAAATCACAGTTTACATTCATGGAACATATACAATGAAATCGTTCGAGTTACAATTGCATCCAGGTAAATCTATTATTAAAAGAAAGAATTCGCACATCTCTCTCAATTGTTCTCAATCTAAGAACATATTTGTTCTTCGTATATGGTTCTTAAGCATCTTTATTATTGAGTTCTGATAATAGCTTTCATCAAAGAAACAGAAGTGTGATTCTGCTTTAGTATGGAGTAATTATAATCTCTCATGTATTCTTGATACGACTTTGACAATTACAGATAGTATTTGATTATTGTTCATATTTATAAGTGCAAATATTTGTATCCTTTTAAAAACATTATTATGATTCAAATATTTCCTATAACTATAAATCTATATCTATCTATTAATTAATATATATAAAAGAATTGAACATTGCTGACGTGGCGTGCAATAGTGTCTTCAATCTCTCAATAAACTGTCACGTGGCATCATAATTGAAAGATTTTAGTGTTTTTGAATAATTTCTTTTTTTTATTAAATTGAGTTATTTTAGGAAAAAATAATTTAAAAATAAATTTAAAATTTTCTCTCTCATATTTCCTCCCATAATTTTTAAACGTTTATATCTTTTATATGCGGGAATTTTTAAAGAAAAAAACTACACCAAATTAACGAGCGTTTTATTATCTTTCCAATGAGTACCATAGTGCTATATAAAAAACGAGAAAAATTGACTATTTTTTGTGGGGTTTCGTTCATACAGGAAAAAACCCACAAAGTGTTCATGTTATTCATTAATCATGTTTTTTCTTTTAAACCAGGTTCTTATCTACGATGTTGAAAATCAGGCCAATCGCCATGTTATCATTGGAATTTTACTAGGTATACTTCATCAAGTGAAGCTAGGAGAAAGAATCGTGCAACACATGGTGTCAGCTTATAGCAATGTTATTTTTTTATTTATTTAATTACAAGAGTAATAATTATTACTATTAGTATTAGTATTATTAGGATAGTTATATTTTTTAATCCGGGACGCTCCCAGGAAGAATTGATAGTTGCTGGCCTGGCGTTCAATGGTGGCTCAACCATCTCTTGGTTATGCCACGTGGCATAATGAGATGCGATGGTTACAACTTTCAACTTAAGTGTTTGTTTAGTTGATTAGGTTAGGAATTATAAGAGCCATTAGAATGTGAAAAATTAGAGAGATGTGATGAGTTTTTGAATAGTTGCAGCTGTCACACCCTCAAAATCCACTTGCGGAGTTTTACCGCGAGGCGCATGACAAACCAGGATCCAAACCAACGATCACAATAAATAAGTCTAAATGAATATAAATGCAATTTCAAAACATAGTTTAAAATCCCGTTTACAGCGGAAGCTTATTTAAAAACAGTATCTCAACAATGAAATAATAGTTCAACGTTCAAAAGACCATGCAACCCTAGTTAGACGCCGTGCAGACGCGTGCGCCCTAGTCCAGTCGTGCTACCTTAGCGACCTGAGAAAACATGTAAAAGTTTACGTCAGCACAAAAATGCTGGTGAGTTTACAGGTTTTGTATCCAAGTACCAAGTCCACCTGTCCATACTATAATAAATCGAAAACCAGTATACGCTAGCTAGGCGTACGTTTTGTTACTACCACGATTGGAAAACCATTACTAACTCGAATACCAGATGTTGTGCCCGAAAAGTACCAATTGTTCCTGTTGTTCCTGTTTGAGACAATATGCACTCGCCCGGCCCTCCCAAGCGACGAGCGGGGTTGGTCACTCCCAATAGCGCTATTCACATTTCCCCGTTGTGCAAACCCGCACATTCATGGTTCCCCCCGGGACTTCCAAAGATCGTGTAGTACACAATAGAAACCCATAGTATGACAGTAGTTACCAAATAATAGTTTTAACACATGTTTCTCCCCCGAAATATGAAACCAGTTTAAAAGAGGGGCCGTAAAACTCACCTTAAGTTGCGTTACTCCTTAACCCGAGTAAACCCAGCTGCTATGCTAGTCCCGTAAGCGGCGACCTAACATATGACAGTTACAAGTACTTAGACTAATAACCCGCAGGTTAATTAGTCCCTAGATGTCCAGACCATAACCAAGTTTGTTTGAAAACACCGTGACTGTTTAACTGACCCAAAGTACAAGACCCGACATCCCATTGGTGACCCGAGACTCCCCGTGTTATGTTTACGCTCTTAAACAGACAATCATGCAATCACACTTAACATACGTTAACGCACAACAAGTTATAGCACATAGTTCACGTATCACGAATTACATCCAAACATATGTTACCAAGTTACCATATATGTTACGAGGTTCCTAGCATGTTACTACATGTCAAATCGGGTCTCGGAATGCTAATTTACACTTACAACAGTAGTACACGCGATTAGGAAACGTAAACTAGCCATTAGGGCTGATTGCATATAAGTTCATGTGATTAGGACTGATTGCATATAAGTTCACGTGATTAGGACTGATTGCATATAAGTTCACGTGATCAGGGCTGATTGCATGTAAGTTCACGTGATCAGGGCTGATCGCATGAAAACTCATGCGATTTGGGGCTGATCGCATGAAAAACTCATGCGATTTGGCCCTGATTGCATGTAAAACTGGCGATTAGCAATGCTAATCGCCTGTAACCTTGCTGTTCCAGTTTTTCGAGCGTTTAACGCTCCAAATCAGATCCAGAACGTGTGTAACTACCCAATATCATCCCAAACACTATCCTAAACATGTTTCAACCAAAATCCTTCGTTTAACCTCGTATAATCAGTCCTGCATGCAACCAAGTAATCCAAACATATACACATAGCATGCAATCATCATACTAACATGCATAACAATAACCCTAATAATCAATTAATCAGATTTCTATCATCATACTATCAATATCAATTCTGATCTAACAAAATAACATATCAATCCATCATCATGAATCATAAAAATCCTAGCTTTCTAATTATACACACCCATAACGCATGTATATTAGTTATAATCCGATTAACAACCCTTATTAATGATTTTCAGAAAGCTTTTTCGTTTAAGAACAGGTCTGGACCATTAGGGATTGATTAAAAACGTTTGTAAAGATTTGTGGATGAAAACCAAACCTTGGGATTATGAAAGAATGATGATTCATGCTTGAAACCTTGTGTTTTGATCAAAAATCGCCTTCCAGAGGTTGTTTATGTGTTGGGGGCGGGTTATGGGACGACTAGGGTTTGTATAATGAAGTTTATGAGGTCAAGTATGGTATTTATAGTCGTTTTTAGTCGTCCAGCACGTAAACATGCGATTATGCAGCTTTACACGCGATCAGGAAGCCTAATCGCGTATAAGTTCATGCGATCGGGGCCTAATCGCATGAACAGTCATGCGATCAGTCCCCAGTCGCACCACATGATCCCCAGTCGCACCACATGATCCCCAGTACACACCACATGATCCCCAGTCACACCACATATAGGCGATTGGGCTATCCTGATCGCCTATATGGGCCTGTTTCGTGTGTTTTGCGCGTTAAACCCCGTTTTAACATATGTTAACACATATTAACGTACCGACAAGTCACATAATGATTATTAACACATAACACAAGTAAATACACATATTCACACTCGTTCACCAATTCCCGGGACTCGAGACTCGTATGTTCCGTATGCCCTGACGATCCTACGATCGTCACCGTTTGTACACTTGGTTAAGGACCGACATCTAATGAACCACTAGACCAACATCCAATGATCCTCTAGACTAAACCATAGTTCCCGAACCATAATCCGACTTAACTAACCCAGTTAAGTACAATATACGCGTGACGCAAGGTAGACTTTCATCTAGACAACGTTGTTAACCAGAATGCCGGGTGTCACATCATCCCCCCACGTTAAAAGAATTTTCGTCCCGAAAATTGCACAAGTACCAAAAGAACAAAAGAAATAACGAAGGAAAACAAACAAAAGATAGAAACCAAAAGAGAGATTTACCCCGAGTTGTCACATCATCCCCACGTTAAAAAGGAATCTCGCCCCGAGATTCATTCAGCTGCAGAAGAGACATGTCTCGACTCGAACGCTCCTTAGGAAAAAGATGAGGATACTTAGACTTCATCTGATCCTCCCGTTCCCACGTATATTCCGTCCCCGGTTCGAGTTCCACCGAACCTAACGATACGAATCTTGCTGTGACGCAGGCTACAAATCTTGTAATCAAGGATCTCCACAGGTTCTTCCACAATCCGAAGACGATCATCAACCTTGATCTCTTCTAGTGGAACGATGAGAGACTCGTCAGCCAGACACTTCCTCAAGTTTGACACGTGAAAAGACGTTATGTACGTTACCGAGCTCCGTCGGTAAATCAAGACGATATGCCACCGGCCCAATCCGTTCCAGGATCGTAAATGGGCCGACATACGCGGGTTGAGTTTGCCACGCTTCCCAAAGCGTATGACGCCCTTCCACGGTGATACTTTTAGAAGTACCTTGTCATTGACTTGGAATTCCAATGGTTTGCGACGCTGAACGGCATAACTCTTTTGCCGTTCCCGTGCGCTGCCAACGGTTACGAATCTGTACGATCTTTCCGAAGTTTCGTACACTAGTTCAGGCCCCAGTGAGTTGACTCTCACCCACTTCAGCCCAACAAAGAGGAGAACGGCATTTCCGTCTCGTACAGTGCTTCGAACGGAGCAGCCTTGATGCTCGTGTGATAACTGTTATTGTACGAGAATTCTACTAACGGTAAATGAGCTTCCCAACCCTTGCCAAAATCGATCACACACGCCCGCACATGTCTTCTAAAGTTTGAATCGTGCGCTCACTCTGACCGTCAGTCTGTGGATGGTAAGCCGTACTCATGTCTAGTTGGGTACCCAAAGCCCTTGTGCAAAGACTTCCAGAAGTGAGATTAAAATGGGAGTCACGATCCGAGATATAGAAACTGGCACCCCGTGCTTAGAAACAACTTCCTTCAAGTAAAGACGAGCCAAACGATCCATGGTGTCGGTCTCCTTAATAGCAAGAAAATGAGCTGATTTCGTCAACCGATCGACAATCACCCATATCTTGTCATTCCCGCTTGGTGATTTAGGAAGTTGTGTGACAAAATCCATAGTAATCCGTTCCCATTTCCATTCCGGAATTTCAGGTTGTTGCAAGAGACCCGACGGTTTCTGGTATTCCACTTTGACCTTAGCACAGGTCAAGCATTTTGCTCACGTATGAGGCTATGTCCGACCTCATGTTTGGCCACCAGTAAAGCACCTTCAGATCTTGGTACATCTTATCCGAAACAAGAGGATTAATAGATACCGGGACTTATGAGCCTCATCAAGGACAAGCTCCCGTAGTGCCCCGAATAAAGGAACCCATATACGTTCTGCGAAATAGTGCAGGCCATCAGGCCTTCGCTCTAGGTGCTTGTCGCACCGTGCATCGTTTCAGCTTTATGGTTTTCCTCCTTCAAGCTTCCTAACTGGCAGAACGGAGTTGATCAGGTAGTGATGAATGAATAGTGAGCTGCAACGCCCGAACGCGACGAGGTTTAATAGATTCCTTCCTGCTCAAGGCATCTGCTACAACAACATTCGCCTTGCCAGGATGGTACTTAATAGCACAATCATAGTCGTTCAGAAGTTCAATCCAACGACGCTGCCGTATGTTCAAGTGTTGTTGGTCGAAAATGTGTTGGAGACTCTTGTGATCGGTGTAGATGGTGCATTTGGTACCGTACAAGTAATGTCTCCAAATTTTCAACCGAATATCACGGCACCCAACTCCAAGTCATGGGTGGTGTAGTTCTTCTCGTGCACCTTGAGTTGACGAGAAGCATACGCGATCACTTTTCGCGTTGCATCAACACGCAACCGAGACCATGAATAGAAGCATCACAGTAGACAACGAAATCATCCGGACCCTCAGGTAAAGACAAAATAGGAGA